>WSTQ01000399.1:0-14473 GCA_019627725.1 Serendipita sp. 401 | reverse complement strand
AGGTTACCAATACTATCTGGTTCAAGGCCGATCACTATTATTGGGTTAAGAAATTGGGGCTCTATTCAACTGCTTGGTAATGTAGCTACTCACCGATACGGATATCCGGGAATTTCTTGATCTGGGCAACAATTGCTTGTATATATGCTTCATATTTTGCCTCTCCTTGAGTATTCCGTTAGTTATATGATCCTCACCTGCGGTCGTGTGGTACAAACCTCCATCTGCGTAGCTGAGCTCGCCTCCAGACTAAGGTTCCATGTAAACAGCATGTTTATCAGATTAGAACGTCTAGGTATCGAAAGTTCTCACCGATTTGGCAGAGCAATCGCGATCAGGCAAGTTGTACACCTGGATCTCAACCACTATGTCACAAGGAATCAGTGATCAGCGATCAGTTTATAGGTGGTCACCTAATTAAAATCACCTTGCTTTTTGCCCGTCACCTTCTCTATAAGACTGGCTTCTTTCAACCAGTCAGTGACACTGGGAACCGCCGCATTATCAGCGACCCAGACGAAGGATCCAACTTTTGTAGCGATGTAGGTTGCCCTGTTGGCAAAGTCCCATTTTCCTTGTTTTGCGAAGGTAACAGATGCTTGGAGGGCTTCCTCGCGATAACGTGGGCTGATAAAGCTGGGATGTATTTTCAGTAGTCGAATGTCAAATAACGAACTGAAAAAACTTTACAAGCTGTGATCTTTGAAAGGGTTTGAGGTGCTGAACGATGAGGTCTGGACTGGTGTGGCAGAAACGAGTGTGCATGCGGCCGACACGACGGCCAAAAGCGAATGGAAGTGCTTCATCTGGAAACGGGGGTTTTACAAACCTGTTGGACGAGATATTGTGCGATGTGGCCTTCTTATGCACGACTGCCAGAGCTGCGGGACCGGGTTCATCAAGAATTGTTGGATTCTCGCATCGGAGGGTAGTCGGACACTTCTTTGGGGACTCCAAATGTATGCTTCCGGACAAGGAGTATACCACGTGAGTATGAATAAATATTGGTCGCAGGGATCGCCTTGGACGTCTTCCTTAGGACAGCCCTGCATCACAATTGTGGGGTTGACAAGGGCCATATAACGAGTCGAGTTCCGCATGTTTCTCGTTGCTTGGCTATCAAGACATCATCCCCTGAGGACGAGAATGCTCCGCCATTCTCATGTAGGTGTAGTCGATGTCCCCCATGTTTGAACTCACCACCAGGGGTCATCGGACCGAAATCGACGCAATCCAGGCACGGATCATCGCAGGTAGAAGGGCCGATCACATATTGGAAAGAGTTAAGAATCACGTCGGGCTAGTTTCTGACGTCCGGAAGATGGGTCCTATATTCTGTAATCTTCCAGAATAATGGCCAATTCTCGCGCTTGGCAAAAATGTCTCGTGATTTAAGCGAGGCACATACGGACTTAAATCAGGGATCCCACCGTACTGTCGATATGGTGACGCGGGGGACTGCCAAATGCTATTTGTCATGCATTACATGAAATCATCGGGGTCGTTTCCAAAGTCATCTAGAGACTCGTCGTACGCGGTAAGATCGTGCCTAGTAGCTGTAAACGTGCAAGCCGTCGAGCATTGAAAGAAACGATGCTTACTTTCCCTTTCCACCTCCAGCACCAGCCAACGCTCCTTTACTACCGACTGCAGTAGCTTTCCCTTTCTTCGCATTAGCCGCTCTCCTTGCTTCTGCTCCTTTTTCTGTGGCCACTCCAGCAACTACATTTGCAACCTTTCGGGTCTCGGATTCCTTAAGTGTCGTACAGAGCAATTTCGAATGCTGTTCGACAAATCCAGCATAATGTGGAGAAGAAGTATGAGGTTTGATGAGATTTGCATAGATTAATTTGGACAAGTTTTCGAAATCACTCTTGGTCTTGAGTTGCGGAGGAAGCGAGAGAAATGGAGCAAGGTGAGGCGGAACTGGCGGACCAGAACTCTTCGAAGGATTGTTACTAGACGTGTTTTCGTCTACTAGATGGGATTTAGTTGTATTTTTGCTATCCTCGAGAGAGGCGTTCCCGAACAAATCACTGGCGTTTCGCAGATCGGCCTCTAACTCTTGCTCTCGTATTATCCGACGCATCTCCCTTTCATCCATATGCTTTTCTCGTAGGTCCATATACTCCTCCTCCGGTTCGCCGCTTTCTAGCCGCTTCCGACGTTGGGCGTCCTTTTCTGCCAGCTTCTGATTCAGAGCACTCTTTTTCTTCTTATTCGAGGCTGCTGTTGGGGCTGATTCACCTTCGGAAGATTGATCCCAGTCTGGCTGGAGTCATTTCGCATACGATTAACGATGAAGGTCGCCGATGCGATGATCAGATCATCCGTTGGGGCGACTTCAGGAAATCACGCGCACCGCTTTCATAGCTTTCTCATCCATCCTGTCTCTACGTATCCGAGCGCCCTCGACCTCAACACATCGTGATTCGTAGAAAGGAGATTCCGGAATGGACGCCACAATACCATTGATTAAGACATGACAAAGATAGGAATGTAGAGAACCAAGAAAAGGGGTCAGATGGATTATCTATGCATGAGAGCCTACTCACCAAATAAACGGATCTCGTCGCAAGAATCAAGCTTTCAGCTGCCACCAACTGACCATAAATAGAGTGATGAATAAAGTTATCATAAATGCTTTTGGCACACATAAGTGTACTTTTACGTTCTAAGGGTAAATGACTGAAGCTTCACGTATGGAATTACTACAATTCTGTCGACCGGTTCATACGTATATACGGAACCCTCACCGTACCGTGAACCATTAGGTCGTAAGGCATAAAGTCGCAATAAAAAAGATCAGAATCAGTACTCATCGAATACTGAGAGACGACTTGAGTCATAGTAAAGCAAGACGGTCGGCAATCAATGAGATGAGAAGTAGAACTGGCTAGTCTTCACTGCTCCATCACAGACCGGTACGAATCGATTGAAATCGCTAATTGGAAATATGCTTGTTCTTGTACATACATCAGTAGGCATTGCTGCTACAGATCAATGGCTTTGCCGGGGGACCCCAGTTGCGTTTGGTGAGCCAGGCTTTCATGTCAGCGTCTGTCCCGTTGAGGTTCTGTTGTACCGTTTTCAATGCAGTCAGAAGGACACCATAGTATCCCTCCCACTGCTCCTCCAAAGGTTCAAACAGTTTTAGCACTGCTAGATTGTAATCACGCTCCGATAAGGTAGGGCCGGTTTCAGTCCACATTGACCAGAACTGAAAATAACAATGGGTGATGAGTGTTGCTGAACCAAGGAGCTCAAACGGTTAACACTCACAGACTGTTCTTCGAGAGTGAGCTCGTCTTTGACTAGTCGAATTGTATCGGAGATATCGTGCACATAGACGTTCATTTTATCAAGGAGGCCATTGACCTTTGTCGTTTGATTTATCTAGGCAAGCGGTTGGGATCAGTCAATTGGCCGTCAATCCTCAACGAGTGACTTACCAACTGGGCGATAACACTCCTTAGCGAACAGACGTACTCTAGAATTGGTCTAACCGCTCCCAGATTAATAGGATCGTGGAGAAGATATCTGGTAAACCTTTCTTTCGGGCTCTCCTGTCCAATATCCGAGGAATGGAGGAAAGCCTCGAGTTCCCTATGTTCAATTCGATCTAGAAATTGGATCAGATTCTCGTCGTACATGGATAAACTAACAAGCTAGTGAGTATTATGAGTTAGGAAGAGTACGATAAAGACTGACTTGCGCATTGCTGAATCAAACAGAGCCTCTGTTTCCAATAGAGTGGAATCCGCCGCGGACGTGTAGGCAACAAACCCGGAGATACCCTTCCGGAGAGTCCCTTTCTTGGAAATAAAGGTGGGAGCGATCTAATCAACACACTAAGCATACTGAGTCGGAACTTCAAATAGTACTTACAGCTCTATCCAAAATCTCGGCGGATACTTCAGGTGTCCGAACTGCGAGCGGTCGCTCAAAGCTTAAGTTCCTATTCTGAAGTAGCTCCCCTAGTGCGCATCGAGATGGGATATACTCCTGTATCAGACCGGTGTTGAAGGGTGGTTGCGTGTTTGTTTGAGGAGTAACCACTTCATCGAAGACCAGTGGTAAAGCACAATAGCGATACGTGTATACTACGATCGCTACACTAGTCACGGGAGTAGGTGTGTGCAGGTCGAGTACTCGTTAGCCGTGTCATATTGAGGGACAGTTTCACAGGAAGCACATACAGGGTAGCTCTGGGAACCCAGATACGCACAAAATCCACCCAACTCAGGGTCTTCTGACCTTTATCCGCCAAGCCCGAGGGGAACTGGATGGTGGGCTGTTCGTCTGGCTCCGGCTTGGGGCAGATGTTGGGTGGTTCCCCCACACTAGCTGAGCTCTCGGCACCGAGAGGCATTCGATTTGCTCTGTCTGAATAGGACATCTTGAGTCGTGGGGAAGGAAAATGAAGACACTGGAATGAGTCAAGGGACTATATAAGGTCGCAATGGTGGGTGGGTGGGAACGAAATCTAGATAAGAGGAACGACGCACATGTGAATAAACGGTGGCATAGCCCAGCGTCTCCCATATTTCCTTCTTAGCTATGACGGTTGAATGAGATCTTGAGCATACTTGATGTAAAGGTCGTGGGCAGTGTCGCTGGTTGGGCTACCACGTCAGCCAAACAGCATTTTGACCAGGATCGCAAGAGCTCTTGAGCCCGGGTGTCCCGTTCACATATCGGGGGGCACTGGAAGGGTAAAAGAAAGACGAGGGATAGTGGGAGGCACTGATAGGAGTAGGTCGATTTGTTCCGGCCCATGGGCATTACGGTGACAGATACAGCATTCGTGGAACCAAGTAATTATAGGTTGGCTTTTGCTTCTCGGTAAAGGTTTATCTGCCCGTTTTGGGGGAAGTGAGAGGCTGCCGTCTTTGTTTGTCGTTTGCTAGTTTGTGTGTTTTCGGACGGATTGTTGGTATAAAACCATGAGAGAGACAGAAGTGTAGAGCAACAAGAAAAGAGATCAGACAAACTATATTATCTACATATGAAGGTTGGCTCACTCAAATAAATGGCTATCGTCGCACGAACCAAGCTTGGACCACTCAACTAGCTGTGACCAACTGCCTATCAATGGAGTGATAACAAAGTCACCACGAATCAGCCTTGCACACGGGACTGTACTTTACCTTCCAAAGGCAATCGATTGGAGCTTCACGCATGAAATTACTCTCCGAATTTTATCTACGGCAGCATCGACCAATTCACTTGCCCGTGGACGATTAGGGAGTTAGATATGAATTTGAAATAGAAAAGAACCGGAGTCAATACTCATCCGAAACTGAAATGTGAGGAAGTCATGACTCGAGTGATGAATGCGCTGACTGCATGGAAGGTTTTTGGTCCTTGTTCCATTACAACAAGTTTCCAAGTCGATTATCAACAAGAATAGAAGCGCATACTCATACATAAGAAATGGAACTGGCTAGAATCCACCGTTCCATCACAGGCCCTACAAATGAATCGAAGTCGCCATTCTAACAAGAGGAACGCGTTCGGCATTGAGATGCCGACTCTTGTACTTCATCAGGAGGAAAACAGACCAATGGGTGGGCCTGAGCGGCCAATTGATAGCGATTGAGTATCCAATCCTTTATCTTGGCATCTACGTCTTCGAGACCCCTTTGGCACTTTTCCAATGCAGTCGAAAGGAAATTGTGGTATTCTTCCCACTTTTCCTTCCAAGTTTCGGCCAATTTTAGCACTGGCAGGTTGCTATCCTTCGCCATGGTCCACAATAAACGGAACTGAAGAAAACGACAACGATGAACGGTGAGATACGCCGGATTAACGTGGTAGAAAGGTGAATACCCACAAATGCTTGACTTTCGAGAGGCAGATTGTCTTCGAATAGTTGCGTCGTATTAGGGATCTCGGAAATCTTATGCAGGTAAAGATTCCTTTTATGAAGGAGATCTTTGACAATGATCGTCTGATTTATCTACGGAAACGATTGAAATTAGTCAGTTGGCCATCAACTCTCCACGAGCGACTCACCAACTGGTTGATGACTGTGCTGACCGAACAGATGTATTGTAAGGCTGGGTTTCCTGCTCCGTAGTTGAAAGGGTCGTGAAGGAGATTTCTAATAAACATGGTCTCCATATTCTCCGGCCGAATGCCCACGGATCGGAGGAGGGACGTAAGTCCCTTATGTTCGGTTCGGTTTAAAGACTGGAGAAGATTCTCATCGTACTTGGATAACCTAACGAGCTAGTGAGTATCATTATATGGGGAGAATGAGATGAAGACTGACTTGCACATTGCTGACTTAAACTGAACCTCTAATTCCCACGCTGCAGGGTCCATTTCAGAATTGGCGGCAACAAACCGGGAGATACCCTCCTGGAGAGTTCCTTTCTCGGAAGGAGAAGTGGAAATGTTCTAATCAACACATTAAGCATACTTGAATGAAAATTCACATTGTACCCACCCCCATAACCAAAAGCCCGGCGTAGCTTTCAAGCTTCTGAACTGCCTGAGGTCGCTCAAAGCTCAAGTTTCCATTCTGGAGTAGCTCTCCTAGCGTGCGTCGAGGTGGGATATACTCCTGCAACAGGCCGGTATCGAAGGGTCCCCGCGGGTTTTCTTGACGTTCATCGAGGAGAGATGAACGAGTCCAAGAGACACATATGCATATTACGATTGCTACACCAATCAATAACCTGGATATTAGCTATTAGCGGTAGTCATATTGAGATCCATTACACCCAAAAGCACATACTGGGTAGTTGCGCGAAGACCACTACATGCGGAGTCCACCCTATTCAAGGTTTTCTGACTTGTATCCGCTGAGCTCAAAGAAGAGTGGATGATGAACTGTTCGTCTGGTTCCAACTTGACTCGTCTGTCGATGGACTTGCTACAAGCTGACTTTCTGGCGCTGCGAAGCTTTTCTGAATAGGACATCTTGAGTCGTGGAGGAGTAAAATAAAGACATTGGAATCAGTCGATGGCCTATATACGGTCGCTATGATGGGTAGGATCAAAATCCGACTAAATGTTGGAACGACGCCCATGCGAATTGAATGGCGGAATAGCCGGAGTCTACCATATTTCCTTCTTTGCGATATCGATTGAATGAGATCCTGACCGTAGTTGATGTAAAGATCGTGAGCAGTGTTACTGGTTGGCTACCGTCGCAGCTCATCGTCAGCCAGATAGCCTTTTGAGCAGGCTCGCAAGAGCTCTTGAGCCCGGGTATCCCGTTCATATATATGAGGGCACTGGAAGGATAAAAGAAAGACGAGGGATAGTGGGAGGCACTGATAGGAGTAGGTCGATTTGTTCCGGCCCATGGGCATTACGGTGACAGTGCATTATGCGTGGAGCCAAGTGATTGGACACTTCTCTTTTTTATTTTGCGAAGTCAAAGATCTGTCAGTTGATTTCGAGGTAAAGTGGAAAGGGCGCCTCCATTGTTTGTCGTTTGTGCATAGGATTTACATTCTCTGCCTTTCGAGATCTAGCGCTCAGTTTAGCCTTTTGAATGTCGGTATATCGGACTACAATCGGGTCTGCCGACTCCTGTTGCTTCGACGAATCAAGGATTGTGGAGCACTGTACTCTCGTTCCCGCCGACCAGGGAGCGAACGAACGAACGAGCGTGGCACAACTTTCGGGTGGCAATGCCATCCCATGGATCCAGCGAGCCTTAACCGATGGGTACGAGAATGATCGAGGATAGAGAATCGGAATCGACGTGGATTGGCAACATCTTCTTGCGGCAGGATCGCATCAGGTGTTGATGTGGAGTTCAAAGAATTTGGCAATACAGTCGAAATGCAATCAATCACTGGCATAAAATTCATGACATAAACCTATAGGTTAAATCCATTGACGAGGCTAAAGATTGTCTAGGCATTCTGATTGTGCTACCTGAAGCTCAGCTCTGGATACTGAGGCCCTTCCGAGAGTCTCTTCCGGACGGCGTCTTCTTTCTCCTTGGCTATTGCTCGACCTTCAACCAATTGTTCTACACCACCTCTCAGGACCGAAAGATGAACTTCAATCGGAACAAACTCCTTCTTCATAAGTAGGGTCATCGCCACTCTTTGCCTCAGTTCATCCAAATCGGCAGCCAATTGTTCCAGTTGAGAGAGGGTCCCTCCAACTTGTTGAGATGCAATTTTGCGATATTCTGCCGCTTGGGAGAGGAGAGAATGATGGGAAGCAAAATTTGCGAGCTCTGCTTGATTTCCACCGAAGCGCGTCCATAAATACGCAAGCTACAAGCATAATTAGGGCACATGAGACCGGCGGTGTAGAGAGATACATACCGTCTCCTCCGTTTCACGCTTATTGGTTCCTTCTCCTCGTTTGACGATCTCATCAATGACAGTTAGCTGCTTTTCGAGGTTGTCTAATACCGACGCTGCAACCATTGCTTGGTCGATCTAATGCGGTCAATGATAGCGCTCCATCACATTGGGCAGTGGAAACTCACTAGACGACGCAAATTCAATTCCGTCAATGAAACAGTTTGGTTGAATGTCTCCATCAATTTGGCCCGAGTCACAACAGATGAATCAAAGGAAAGGAGGACCGAGTTTGAAACATCCTTCGACTTCTCCTGCTGGACAATCGCCTCTAAAGTCTCGACAACCCAGCCGTCCATCGATATGATGCTAGACATTGCCTACTGAGTATATTGTCAAAATAGTGAAGAAAGTGAGACGTACGAGTCTACGGCACCACCCACTCCAGCGTCGAGTCGTCTGAGATGCCGAATGGCGTCTTTGACCACAGACACGTAGCCATCGAGAGAAGAAGACAGTTGGTCCTTCGACGGAAGGTCTGAAAGTTTGACCTAAGGTTGATCCATGAATCAGAAATGGTACATAGGTACTCAGTTCGAGGCTAAGACCCACCAATGTGTTGAGGTCTCTGACGGCCATCTCCGACATCTTCATATCACTTGAGAGACTGAGGCCAATACCGGCATTCTGCATAATGGATACAAATCTCGTTTGGAGATTGACAAGGTCGGTATATTTTGGGGTTTGTATATCCTGCCTTGGGGAGTAGATGGTGTGACATGTCGGAACCATTGTAGTGATGAGTGGGAGAGAACAGAGAGATGAGCCATGGACTACGAGAGACGTGATATCTTTGGGTGTATACAGCAGAGCAAGAGCAACGATAGCGAGAATTCCGAAGATCAGAATTACACTGTAAAATCTGAGATACATTTCGCGGTCAGAGCCAATTCGCTCACATCTTTGTCATATCCAATACAAATACCACCCGAAAGGCTTCGTTATCCTGAATGATAGTGTTCAGAGCTTTGCCACTAAGCTTTCGCGAGGACGAGAGCCCTGGTTTCTCTTCTCGTTTTTCATTCTGCAGCAGATCTCTGGCTTTAAAATACTCTGACGAGGTTTTTGTTGTATTTGCTGGATCATGAGGTACGCGTTGATGGACATTGCTGGTCAGGGTAAGCTCTGAGCCGTGAGCGGCACTTGGGCTGAGGTCCGGAGATTTCTCGAAGGTCGCCATGTCGTAGGAAAGTTTGGGAAAGAGGTCTAACACACAGTTTGAAAGGCGACAGGACGCATGTTTAAATACCCAGAACGTCAAGTACGCGTACGATGAAACGCCACACAATCAAAGCACAAAGCAGCCGTGTCTCCCAGGATCTTTTGGCTGTGATAACGATTGAATGAGATACTGACCAAATTTGATGTGAAGCTTAGGAGTGTCACTGGTTGGGCTGCCAATCGTTAGCGACACAGCGTTTTGCCTAGGTTCGCAAGAGCTCTTGAACTCGGTCATCTCGTTCATGTCTCTGGAAGCACCGGAACACCATCAGAAAGCAGAACATGTGCTGGGAGGCGCTGGCGGGTCGATCTGCTTCGGCCTATGCAGGATCTCTGGACATTACTGACGGTGGGCTTGGGGAGAAAGTAGGAACACCGTACTGCGTACTGGCCACCCTTTTGTTTGCCGCTTGTGTTTATTTAGGCTTTTGATTATAATAGCGGTGGACATGTCATAATAGAACCGCCTCAACAGAACACTGGAAAGAGAGGATCGGAATCGATGTGGAAGAAGTGATTTATTAGCGAGATCCTGAGATGCTGAAGTGGAGTCGAGGAATTCACAGCACATTTACCGAGGCAGCAGATTGGGTTTCGACATATATTTCACGCAAATACCGGCACAAAATCCATAACTAGGCATAAGCCCTATCCAAGGGCAGGAGTCTGTCTACGTATTCTGCTTGGATTCCCCAGAGCCGAGCTCTGGGTACTGAGACCCATCCAAGAGTCTCTTCAGGATGGCACTTTCTCTCTCCTTGGCTATTCGACGACCCTCGTTCAGTCGTTTCACGCCAGTTCTCAGGGTTGCGATATGGACCTCGATAGGAATCTTCGCCCCCTCTTCATTCGTCCGCATTGCCACATTGTCCCTCAGGACCTTCAGATCGTGAGACAGTTGGTTCAGGTGAAGGAGGATCCTTCCAACTTCTTTAGCTGCCGCCTTGATGCGGGTAGTTACTTCGGACAGGAGAGCGAGATGGGACTTGAACCTTGCGAGCTTTCTCCGATTTAAACCTAAAACGTTCGTCCCAAATTTCTCAAGCTACATACGTATTTAGGTTACACGAGATCGACGACGCGGTAAGATACGCACCATCACCTCTTCTTGAAGCATTATATCTACGTTCTCGCGTGCGACTATTTCGTTTATAACATCCTGTTGAGATATGAGGCTATCCAATCCTGCCTTTGTGGCCATGACAGTTTTGATCTACTGACGTTAATGACGAGGTACTACCGCATTGAGAAATAAAGACTCACCAAGCGAATCAGATTCGCATCCATCAGTCCAGCGGCTTCGTTGAATGTAACCATCAATTTCTCCCGAGTCACAACGGGCGAACTAAAGGGACAGAGCACCGAGTTGAGAACATTCCAAGACTTTTCCTCTTGGATGATTGCCTCCAAGGACTTGATCGTATACTCGTCCATAGCCAGGATGCTAAACATTGGTTACTGAGTGTATTGCTCAGAGGATCGAAGGAGAGACGTACGAATCCATAGTGCCACCCACTTTAGAGTTAAGCTCTGTGAGGCGTTCAGCGACCTCTGTTGCTGAAGACACATATTCATTGAGATAAGCAACCAGTGTTTCCTTCGCGGCAAGGTCTGAATGTTTTATCTAAAATGAATCCATGAGCCGGAAATGATAAATGATTCGTGATTCGGCGGTTCGAAAATGGAACTCACTGATGCTCTGAGATCTCTAAAAGCCATCTCTGAGTCTTGCACAACCATTGCGAGCCTGAGACCTAGACCAGCATCCTGGATGATGGGTTCGAATCTTGTTTGCAAGTTGACGAGGTCGGAATAACGTGGGACATGCACACCCTGCTTTGTGGGTGAGAATGGCAATGGGATGGCGCAGCATGTCGGGATCATTGTAGTGATGAGTGGAAGGGAACAGAGAGGAGATCGACTCTGGACTACGAAAGACGTGAAATACGAAGTCGTAGGCTTTACTGCAAAGATGATGATACATAGAACGACAGTCTTCATCCATCGAAGGGTCTTCATGACGCGTTGCTGGACGTTGCTGAGCTCTGAGATTTGAGGGAGGCTTGGGCTGAGGTCCGGGAATGTCTGGAAGGACGTTGCGTTGTCCGGAAATGAGCGGGTGTTGTCTAATCCACAATCTTGAAGGCAATAAAAGAGCACGTTTATATGCCCAGAATGTCGAGTACGATGCAGCGACGCACAATCGAAGCACAAAGTCACCGTGTTTCCATGATCCTTTTGCTGTGATAACGATTGAATGAGATACTGACCAAATTTGATGTGAAGCTTAGGAGTATCACTGGTTGGTCTGCCAATCGTTAGCGACACAGCGTTTTGCCTAGGTTCGCAAGAGCTCTTGAACTCGGTCATCTCGTTCATGTCTCTGGATGCACTGGAACACCATCAGAAAGCGGAACATGTGCTGGGAGGCGCTGGCGGGTCGATCTGCTTCGGTCTATCCAGGATCTATGGACATTACTGACGGTGCGACGGTGACGGTTGCAGCATACAGAAGACCTAGGGTCCAAAGTCTACTTTTCGGTATTTCTACGAGACTAAAATTTATCGGTCGGTTTGGGGAGAAAGTAGGAAGACCGTACCGCGTACCGGCCACCCTTTTGTTTGCCGCTTGTGGTTATTTAGGCTTTTGATAATAGCGGTGGATATGTCATAATAGAACCGCCTCGACAGAACACTGGAAAGAGAGGATCGGAATCGATGTGGAAGAAGTGATTTATTAGCGAGATCCTCATATGCTGACGTGGAGTTGAGGAATTCACAACACATTGACGGAGGCAGTAGGTTGGGTTTCGACATATATTTCACTCAATCAATGGTACAAAATTCATAACTAAGCATAAGTTGTATCCAAGGGCAGAAGTCTGTCCATGTACTCTGATTGTGTTACCTGGAGCCGAGCTCTGGGTACTGAGGCCCGTCCAAGAGTCTCCTCGCGGCTGCACCTTCTCTCTGCTGGGCTATTGCTCGACTCTCAGTCAGTCGTTCCACACCCTTTCTCAAGGTATCAATATGGTGTCCAATCGGAATCTTCGCGCCCTCCTCATCCGTCCGCGCTGTCACTATGTCCATCAGGTCGTCCAAATTGCCAGATAGCCCTTGCAGGTAAACGATCATCTCTCCAATTTCTTTAGTTGCCGCTTTGTTATGAATAGCTACTTTGGAAAGCAGAGCACGATGGGATTCGAAATTTGCGAGCTTTGTTCGGTTTAGACGGAAGAAGTTCGTCCAGAATTCTGCAAGCTACATGCGTAGTTAAGGTACACGAGATCAATGATGTGATAAGATACGCACCACCTCCGCTTTTTGAACCATTATAACTATGTCCTCTGTTGAGATGATATCGTTTATAGCTCCCAGCTTAGAATCGAGCTTGTTCAAAGCTGCTTCTATAACTACGAGGTTATCGACCTAATGCAGTTAGTTACGAGACTCGACCGCATTAGCAAGTAAGAGCTCACCAAGCGACGCAGACTTGATTTCATCAACCCAGCGTCTCGTTTGAATGTGTTCATCAGTTCCTCCCGAGTCGTGACAGACGAACCAAAGATAGAGAGCATGAAGTTACTCCTAGACATTTCCTGTCGTTCAATCGCCTCTAATCTTTTGATGGTATGCTCGTCCATCACCAAGATGCTAGACATTGGTTACTGAGTACATTGGCCAGAGCATTGAAGGAAGTGAGACGTACGCATCCATGGTGGCAGCCACTTTACCGTCGAGTTTTGTGAGGTGCATGCTGGCCTCTCCAGCCCCAGATGCAAATTCATCCATATAGGCGACCAGCGAATCCTTCAATTCAAGGTCCGAAAGTTTTACCTAAGGGAAATTCATGAGTCGGAAATGATAGATGGCCCAGAGGTTGGAAAATGAAACTCACCGATACTCTGAGATCTCTAACAGCTCTTTGCGAGTTTCTAATATCTAGGGCGAGCCTGCGGCCCACACCGGCATCCTGTATGACAGGTTCAAGTTTTGTTTGCAAGTCGACGAACTCGGCAAAACGCGGAACTTGTACGTGATGCTTCGAGAGTGGTGAGATGGCGCTGCATGTCGGGAACATTGCGGTAATGAGGGGGAGAGAACAGAGAGGGGCTAGACTCTGGGCTATGAGAGACGTGATATATGATGCAGTATACGATAATGCAAAGAAAGTGATACATAAAACGATCCCAAATGCACTGTAGGGTATGAGATACAGGTCACAGTTCAGGGTTAATCCACTCACATTGGGTGCTTCATCCATTGTAGGACCGTCTTCATCCATTGCAGGGTCGTCTTCGTGACATCCAATACCCATACCGATAAAAAGGCTCCTATATCCTCAATGCTAGCTTTCAGCGCCTCGCTACTAAACTTGTGTGGGGACGAGAGCTCCGATTTCTCTTTTCGTTCGTCATTCCGGGACATTTCTGTTTCCACACAGTGTTCTGAAGAGGTTTCTTTCAAGTCCATTGGATCTTGAGGTACGCGTTGCTGGACGTTGCTGGTCATGGTGAGCTCTGAGATTTGAGAGACACTTGGGCTGAGGTCCGGGAATGTCTCGAAGGGCATTGCGTCGTCGGGAGACGAGCGGGTGTCGTCTAACTCACAATCTTGAAGGCAATAAAAGAGCACGTTTATAAGCCCAGAATGTCGAGTACGATGAAGCGACGCACAATCGAAGCACAAAGTCGCCGTGTTTCCCAGCATCTTTTTGCTATGATCACAGTTGAGTGGGATTCTGACCAAATTTGATATGAAGCTAAGGAATGGCACTGGTATGGGCTGCCAATCGTCACCGCCACAGCGTTTTGACTAGGCTCGCTGGAGCTTCCGGAACCGAATATGTCGCACACATCTCTGTGAAAAACACTGAAACAATGTCAGAAGGAAGGACGGTGCTGGGAGGCGCT
>WSTQ01000398.1:0-14513 GCA_019627725.1 Serendipita sp. 401 | reverse complement strand
TCATTTTAATCCGGTATCATCGACAAACCCAGCAAGAACGAATGTGATTCGTCTAGCATAGGACTAGGGTGTACACGGTTTAGCTCTATATATGAAGAATTTTGGTAGCCTCCAGCGCGATCACGGGACTTAGATAACTGGCCAAGTATTGGTGTCAGGTTCAAGCTTGGACAAAACCACAATCCACCAGTGTCTGCTCTTTGGGCGGCCGCATACCCTGATGAATTCATATCCGATCGAGTTACTCGTTCAACATGCACCACTCATGTTCGTGGCGGGATTGGACGTGCCTCCAGCTGAACGAGACCCTTTCCGTCCATTGATCCTTCGTTTACGAGAGGTTCTTACTTCACGTCCTAAAGGTTTGATATGGGACATGAACAGGGCATCCGCTTTTAATATTCTTCTCGTAGATAAGGTGAGTACCACTCGGTTTCGATTCCGGGCGTCCAAAGAGTCCTCTCTGATGTCCAGCAGAACGTGCGGTTCCCACCTCGCAAAGTCATCTCACCATCGGAACAGAATGCGATGAATCCTCATCCACATTCGCCCCTCTCGCCCCTCATCCCTACTTCCCCTTTGCATCCAGATGGTCTCATAGCTCCAGTCTGGGTTAGAAAACACGTGGAACTCGTCCCTTCTGTCTATGTTTTATTCTTAAAATTATGGGAGTCTCCTCCCCCTCTGTCCCCTCTTGAAGGACGTGAACAAGAAATGGAGGAGGAGCGTAAACACGACCAAGAGCTCGCAACGGAACTTTCGCAACGGAAAAGAACTTTGGCTGAGAGAGGAATCAAGCTTACAGCCGTCCTGTTGGCGAGCAGGAGGTTGCTTGGTACGTGGGTTTCTTTGCCAATGCGACAATCCTAATGGAATTTAGACGATCCTGGCCTTGATGTGAGACTAACTTTCATCCGAAAGCAAAGTTCCTTGGATGCCCGTGCAGCTTTATTCGTTCTTAGCCCTGTCAGCAGCAATGAACTGCAAGAGTTCGTGAAAAGGTATCTTCGATCATCAAATTCACTCTGACTAGATGCTGAAGCATAATTACAAGTTTAACGGAAGCGCTACGTGAGCCATCGATAGAATACTATACTGCCCATTCGAAGCGTGTACGGAGGAAGCGAAACAAGCATTCCAGTTCCGCCTACAGTGGCTATCAAACTTCCGCAGTTGCAACCACCAGAGCCTCTCCATTGCGTCCAATCGGCTGGACTGCCAGATATGAGTATAAGCTTGCCACCTTTGCAGAATTCCGCGTTGAAGAGGAAGTGGCAAGAAAGTAAGTGTCCCTCCTAGACATCAAATATAGCAGGAGTAATCTCGACACAGACACTACGAGGATTGTTGGAACATACTTTCGGAGATGTTTAACTCGACAACCCTGCTACCACCTCGAACCAAACGTTGGGCGGAGGCACGAGTTCTCGCAGATTCTCTGAATATCAAGGTATGCACTAATGTTCCAAATAACTACTCTAACGTACTCGGAACAGGTTTACAAATTCTATTTGTATAACAGCGAGCATCCTTTAGCTCTCGCGTTCTTCAATAAGCATATCCGGCGATATTGTGAACTCTCAAAGGGGTGGGGTATGGGTGAAGAGACCTTTGAGTACTGGAGTTGGCTCGCCAGACAATATCGTATTCTGTCTGAACTCTTGGAAATTGCCCTTCGGAGTGGAATGCGCCTTCCCGAATTAGTACCCCAGATTCAAGATGATCGACCTGTGCCACAATTAGGCCAAGAAGCCTCTCCGGCCCCAGGTGTCAATCCCTCCACGGTTTTGCAACATCCTGGGTACTATTATCTTCAAGCCGCAAGATGTACGGAGGAACGTCTGCGACGCTTCAAGACTATTGAGGAAGCCGAGGTATGTTCAAGTAATTTATCTGCTGTGGGTTACCCAGCTTTAGACAGGCTGCCCATCCAAGCCCCTTGTCCCAATCACCTGCGTTCAATAACGAAAAGAAAGTGGATCACTGGGAACTCATCTTGGAACTCTATTCAAAGGCATATGAGCACTTCAAACGATTTGCCGCAGGTCATACTCGTCTCACCTTCTTCGTCGCTGTCCACATCGCCACTACCTATCACTCGTCTGGTAAACATGACCTCGCGATAAAGTTCCTGGAGCGTATTGTGAAAGTTTACCATAAGGAGCAATGGGGCCTGGTGCTTAAGCCTTTGTTGGGACTCTGGTACGAGTCTTCGAAACAGTTAGGGGATATTCAAAGCTGCATACGACTCATTTTCGAACGAATGTTTGCAAGCAATGGTGTGTAGTATCTGATACTTTCTTTTTCTTTTTCTGAGATATCTTCAGCAGCTGAAAGTGAAATATTGGCTCAAGATCTTCTAGAGATACTGAAGGTACGCTCGTTGATCGAATTAGGACATCATATTGACCACAGGTCCCAGACCACAAAACCGTCCAGCGCATCTGAACCCCTTGTAATAACTTTATCGCCCGTAGAGAACATAGGTACGTCGTACATTTTAGCTACTATATTCTCTCCTGACTACTCTAGTCCCTGCGACTGTTTTATTCTATGAAAGCCAGGCGGGTATTGGCGTTTCAACACCGTTCCAGTTACACATCGCTACATCTACTTCGAGCTGCCTCCATCTAATCCCATTTTCATCGCTAACAATACATTTCTCCGACAATCGCTCTCCAACTATTATAAATCGATCAATTTCCGAGGGAAAACAGCAGACAATAAGGTTAGGAGACTTGGGTGATGACGAAAATGCTTGCCAATCTGTCGACTGTGCCTTTGATTTCATCCCCGGAGCGACAACAATCTTTTATGGCCAGGTGTCAAGTTCCTCTGCAAAAGACATTACAGTAAGCTTATTCCAAATTTATAGCATCTCAAATGGACTGAACCTTCGCTAGATTACAAGGTTGACCCTGCGTGTCCAACAGAATGATTGGACAATAGACATCAACTGCGATGTCAATCCTTTACCTAATGCCGAGCCAATGTGGCTTGTTTCACCGGAACCTAACACTAAGTTTATTCCATTACGCAGGACCGACACGTCTATTGTACAGTAAGTGTCCCAAGAGACTAACAACGTTTCCTTCATTGCCCTGACACACCGTTAGGTTTCGTCCTGCTCCTCATGAATTCAAGGTCGATATCAGACACCAAGGCAAGGCCCTCGTTGGGGAAGAGTACCCGATCGATATCATCATTACTAGTCAAGACTCACGTATCTTGGATATAACGTTCGACCTACTGTTACAACCAGCAGAGGATGATACCGGTAAGGGCTTCACTATCAATTTTTGATTATCTAATTCCCTTCAGTACACTATATTTCTACCAACGAGGAGAGGACCACCAGTCTCTTGCGCGGTATCACGTTTAATGATTCACTGGAACCACTTGGAGCAACGCAACGCACAATCTTCCTTAATGCCGGTGGCACTGGATCACGGATTCTGGATTTTTCCTTTCAATCTAGGACGAGGTCTCCTGCTTCTCAAGGATATTCAGACGAAGCCAAGGAACATCTGGAAACGCTCGTAATTGACGTTGTGGAACCGATTCGATATAGTTCACAAGTCACTTATTCCCCTTCAAGACTAGGCTTGCCATCATCTTTCTCTTATTTTTCCCAGCTCGGGGAGCAGGCTCAGACCATTTTAGAAGCTAATGTCACTTTGATGATTGAATGTACCGCAGAGTGTAAACTGGAGGTGGCCGAAATGAAATGGACTTCCATGGTACGGTTTAATCATTGCTTCTTTATCCTGTTTAACGCATTCTACCAGGGATCGTCACGAACGACACTCTTGGATAGCTCATTATCACCGGATTCTGCTGGTGATTTGAGTTCGTTGTTCATTTCTTACCTTTTCCAGAGCACTGATTTCCCTTAGTAGAGTGGCGGTCAGGTGATGCTTTCGCCGTAGATGCATCTATAGGAATCAAACCTTCAGAAGAACCCAACGATAAACCTGTGGAAACGCGACTACAAAGTCCCGTTCGCCTGGATGTTCTCTGGAGACGGTTCGTTGCTTCGGTATCGTGTTGATTTATGCTCATTCACTTCAGGGCTGATAACACTCACCCCAATATACCTTTGGCGACAACGGCAATCCTCTTGCCAGAGCTTTATCCCCCTCAACTGGGCTTATCCGTCATCGTCAATCCTCCGGCAACAGCCAAGCTCCACAGCCCATTTACTCTTTCCATCAAGATCAGAAACAGTGACCCCCTTCTCTCTGCCGATCTTTCCTTCTCACTCGAACCAACTGATGCTTTTGTCATTGCTGGCATGCGAGCAGGTAGACTGCCACTTATTCTTCCCGACACAGAGGAAGCTCTGAGTTTTAATCTCATCCCGACGATTGTGGGTGTTGTCAAATTGCCGCTGTTCAAGGTGCAACGGGTGGAAGTGGAAGATTCGTCGCGTTCGGAAACCGTCGAACAAACCAGGAGCTCATCTTCCACCGAAATTGTGCCTACAATTGACGAACGATGGAATGCGGTTGACCGCCTAGGCCACAATGTCCATTTCTATACCAGCGATGGTCAGGACCGTGCAGAAATTGACCTCTCATTATGGCTGGCGATCCTAGTGCTCGCTTAGAACTTGTCATTTGCTTCTTGTTTCGTATCATTGTATGCCTATGCGCACGTTCGTGCTAGCACATGTGGTTTCTCAGAAGAGATGCAGAGATTTGTCTTCTTGCTCCCATAGATCGGTTGTACTACATAAAAGTAAATTATCACGAAAATGCATCGCCTTGTGACACTTGGACCCAGATACAACAGGCTTCAGCGATGAGTATTGTCATTCCTCAATATGACTACCAGGTAGCGAATAGTTATTGATTAATGAAAGAAAAGACCCTAAGTATTACAGGTGGTCACCGGCTGGTTCATTCAGGATAACTCCACACAAGTGGTGACGGTATGTGTCTAGGTTGTGCATGAAACTTACCCGATTGCTTAATATAATCTAATAGCTACCTCCCAGTTTTGGATTATTGGATCCGACTGAGAATGGCTGGAGTAAAATCAAAGAGTTCCTTGCCAAGGCGAACGGGGACGACAGGGTTCCCGGTACTATTCACAAGCTTCTTTTTCTGGGAAGACATGGACAGGGATGGCGTAAGTTCTTGTTCTCATGCAGACTGCGAAGCCCTAAATTTAAGTGCATTACAGATAACGTTGCGGAGGCCAAGTATGGCACAGCGGTCTTTATCCTTCATTCCTGTGTAGAACCAAAGTTTCTGACAGATACATAGGAATGGGATCGATATTGGTCGAAATTAAATGGAGATGGCGAACTGGTTTGGGGCCCTGATCCTGATCTCACCCCTCTGGGCATCGAACAAGCGACTTCAATCAACAAAATGTGGAGGGGAGAGCTCTCTCAAGGGATACCTCTTCCACAAGCGATGTATACCAGTCCTTTTCGTCGGGCCATCAACACGCAGACAATCGAATTCGCTGGTTGGTTTTATGCCAACGGTACCGAGCCAGGCATGGCTATCACTTCTTCCATTCCCAAAATAGTGATAGAGGTATACTGGTTTCTATATACCTATGTTGCCCGATCCCCAGTACTAACCTCTTTCTCAAGGATTTACACGAGACGAGCGGCGAGCACACTTGCGATTTGAGAAACACCAAGACGATAATCCATCAGAACTTCCCCTTTCTTGCATTCGAGAATGGCTTTGTGGAGGAAGATCCCTTCTGGACACCAGACCATAGGGAGACTCAAGCGGAGCAGGATGTTCGTTCGCGGCGTGCACTGGATAAGATTATGACTGCGGATGGTACCTGTAAGATGGTCTGCCGTTCAAGCGAGCCAAGCGATTGACGAATTGCAGATATTTCGGTAACTTCACATTCTGGTACTATGGCGTCAATATTCCGCACTATAGGTCACATCGCCTACCCGGTCACCCCAGGAGGCGTGGTTCCTGTCATAGTCAAAGCTACCCAGCGTCCTAGACCGCTGCAAGCTCAAAGCGCGTCGTAGTTTAGCAAAGCATCATATAACATCAATTGACTCTATTTTACTATAACAGATGAGTGGTGAAATGACGACAAGAGAGGGGCAAACCATTGCACCCGAGATACTCGAAATCGATGACCAATAGCTGCGTACGCAGATGCAGAGTGACTACTTTTGGGGTTGATAAGTCATGGCGAAAACAATGAGATGAGTGCCAGCAATGAAGAATACAGAAATGAGGGAGGAAACACCGAGAGAGAGGAAAGGGAAATGTACGCGAGAGAGGACTAATACAGGCGCTTAGTCCTTCTTTGGCTTCTCATCAACGACATCAGCTTCTGGGGTTGCTTTCTCCTCAGCTTGTGGCTCGGAGTTCTTCTTCTCATAAACCTTCTGGAAGAGTGCGAGACTGGCGGTTTGCGCCTTGTCCATAGACTCCTTGATGGTCTCAGCGGTGATTTCGGCATCACCCGTCTGGCCCTTGACTGCAAGCTCGCGAAGACCTGCGAGAAGTTCCTGGAGTTTAGTCTTCTCCTCGTTATCGAGTTGTGCGGAATGTTCGCTTATAGCTACATAAAAGAATCAGCGGCTGCTCATAAGCAAGAATGGGAGCCTACCTTTCTCGGTCTCCGCACAGAAAGAGTCGGCCTTGTTAGCCATCTCAATGACATTCTTTCGGGCCTTATCTTCATCAGCGAATTTCTCGGCGTCCGCAACCATTTTTTCAATGTCCTTATCGTTCAAACCGGACGATGATGCAACCGTCATCGACTGGTCCTTGCCCGTCGCCTTGTCTTTGGCGCTGACATTGACGATACCATCTATAGAGAAAATTATGTTAGCATTAGAAAACATATTAGGATTGGTACATACCGGCGTTGATATCAAAGGTGATCTCAATCTGGGGGATACCTTTGGGCGCTGGCGGGATGCCAACAAGGTTGAAGTTGCCCAGGAGCTTGTTGTCCCTGACAAGTTCTCGCTCTCCTTGGAAGATCTTGACCTCAATGGCACTTTGACCATCAGCAGCTGTCGAGAAGACTTGTGATTTCTTGGTTGGAATGGTAGTATTACGGGTAATCAGCTTCGTCATGATACCACCAAGGGTTTCGATACCTGGGGAACGATCAGGACAAAGAACTGTACTGGAAATGTAGCGCTTACCCAAGGAGAGAGGAGTGACATCCAATAGAAGAATGTCAGTGACATTACCAGCAAGGACGCCTCCCTGAATTGAAGCGCCAATGGCGACAGCCTCGTCTGGATTTACGCCCTTGCTGGGATCGCGGCCAAATAGCGATTTGACAGTTTCGACAACTCGTGGCATACGAGTCATACCACCGACCAAAATGACTTCATTGATCTCGCTAGGCTTGACACCAGCGTCGCTTAATGCTTTCCGGCATGGGTCGATCGTTCGCTGGACCAAGGGTGCCACCAAGGCCTCGAATTGACTCCGTAGCAGCTTAGTGTTAATGTGCTTAGGCCCAGTGGCATCAGCGGTGATGAATGGCAGGTTGATCTCGGTTTGAGTCGACGAGGAGAGCTCAATCTTCGCCTTTTCGGCTGCTTCGCGTATTCTTTGGATTGCCATTGTGTCGTTACTAAGGTCGATATTCGATTCCTTTTTGAAGTCATTTAGGATGTGGTTGACGAGAGCAATATCGAAGTCCTCTCCTCCCAAATGAGTATCACCATTAGTCGACTTGACCTCGAAGACACCGTCGTGCATTTCGAGGATGGAAATATCGAATGTTCCACCTCCCAAATCGTAGACCGCGATTACGGACGAATTTGCACGATCTAAGCCGTAGGCCAAAGCGGCCGCAGTCGGCTCGTTGATAACTCGGAGGACGTCAAGCCCAGCAATTTGACCGGCATCCTTTGTCGCCTGTCGTTGAGCATCGTTGAAGTAAGCCGGGACGGTGACGACTAGGGTTGGATGAGCATAAAGGCGCATATAATCAGTGACGAAAAAGCATACCGGCGTGGCTAAATAAAGATCAGATTTTATGTTAAGAAAGGCAGGTAGAGGCATACCTGACAGATTTGTTGAGATATTGTTCCGCGGTTTGTTTCATTTTGGTAAGCACCATAGACGAAAGCTCCTCCGCAGACTTGGTGGCTCGTTAAGCTACAAATAAAGTAGAGAAGAAAATACGTACTAAAGTCTGTTGTTTGCCTCCGTTGTCCACCTGTACGAATGGCCTCTCACCCTTACCCGGCACAACCTTGAAAGGCCTGAAGTTGATGTAAGCAAGGAAAAAAACTGTGTTCTACGAATCGTATCGCCTTACCAGTGTTTCATGTCACTTTGTACTTCCTTGTCATTGAACTTTCTTCCGATCAATCGCTTGAAGGCAAAGACGGTATTGGTAGCATTGACGATAGCCTGCCGTTTTGCTGGTAGACCGACTAACCGCTCACCGTGCTTGGTAAAAGCAACGATAGAAGGTGTTGTACGGGCTCCTTCGGCATTTTCCAAGACTCTGGAGGTTTTTCCCTCCATAATGGAGACACAGGAGTTGGTCGTTCCCAAGTCGATGCCGATGACGGGGCCTGGCACCAAGCATGAGACGAATGGTGTCTAGAGTGATAGAAAAATGCATACCATTGACTTTTGTATTCATGTTTCGGGCAATTGCTGAGCGCGGCAGGGACTACGCGTTGTTGAGAGAAAAAAAAGTTGTCAGCGACGCAGCCGCGAAAAGAAAAGTATTAGGGTGGATTGGAACATACTGAGAATGCCCCTGAACGCGAGGAAGCGAGGCAGAATTGACGACGAGCGGTGACAGAGAACATGGTGAGGATGAAGTTGGGTCGAAAAAGTTGGGCAGCAGTTGACCAACACTCTTGTCCTCGTACGTCCTTGCTCCTGCTCATCGTTTTCTCTTCCTCCCGCTCAATGTTCACAATAAAACCAAACTTAGAAATTTCATGGACGTTGTACATCGTGGGTCTCCAGAGTACAGATCCTTCGACAGCCCTCCATACAGGGAATACGATAGACGGCGACCCAATAGAAGTGCGAGCCCCTTCTATGACGGAGGTATGTCTAGTGCTAGTTCAGTTTGAACGCTGTCCTCATGGTGCATGACCAGCGAATGTGAAGCGCAAGCGCTCCAGCTCCCCTTCAGACCGCAGATATGTACGCCAACGGTTCGAAGACAATGGTAGGTGTATATATATATTATGAACGCTCAAAAATAAGCTTCCTCTTAGGCTATTCCGACTTCAGCCGCTACGGAAACGAACGAGCTCGCTCCCCTGACAGACGACGAAACACCTTGGAGGACCCCACGCAAAGAGATACTTTATCTTCATTCAAGCATTTCAGTGAATGGTTCAGATCCGCGCATCCTGACCTTTGCCGTGAAGACCAGGCCGAGGACTCATCTGAAAACGCCTCTCCTGATAAAAAAGATAACTCTATTGTAAAGTTACGATATGATGAATATCGTCGTCAGTTTATACGGAAACAAGTAAGGTTACCATTTTGCTTTCACCACGTGCTAAACGAACTTTGTTAGTACAAGCTTATGTTCGATTATCACCGGAAATTTGCGTGGTTCGCTGAGAAATACGACACGGGAGAACGTTTTGCGGACATGCGTGACAGAGTCAGGAAACAAGGGTGGGATGGCACAATCAACCATTTCGTCAATGACCTCGAAGCCGGCCAGTACGACCCTGCTGCCCTTGGTGCTCATGATTCGATGCCTGCGACCTCTGCTGAAAATGAAGATCGAAAAGAGGACTTCGATAATGATGGAGATGATCTGATGCAAGGCGGTATTCCTATTTCAGTACCCCCTACACAATCAACGCGGAAACCTGGGATAGGGGAAGCTATAGCTGCTCCCCGTCATCCTCAGCTAATGGTTAAAACCCTTCCACCAGACATTGGACGACTCAAGTTAGAAGAAGTAGGTCTCTATCTCTGAAGCATCACAATTCTCACACCCCAAAGGTACTTTCAACCTTTTCAGGATTCAAATATGTTGCGATTGGGGACCCCGTTCAAAAGAGGCAGTTTTATCGTTCCGCTTGGATCGCGTTTGAAGATAACAATGACGTGTCTAAAGCCCAAGGAGAGCTGGAGACCAAAAAGGTTCGTTTCTGATATCGTGGATACTTGGGGAGAAAGGTTATACCACTAGAAGTACTAATTACCGCCTTTAGATTGATAACTTCCGCCTTCCCGTGGCGATAACATCGGATCCCTATATTGCCAAAGTTCGCTACACCCCTACCGCCGCAAACAAGCTTCCTCGAATGGAAAAGGACCTAGAGCAGGCGAAACGTCTTGCGGCTGTGTTCGAGACACAGGCTGCCGAGCTCGCTACCTTCAAACCCATCTTTCCTATTGGTGCACCGTTGAATGCAGAACCTCTAAAGAACGAAGACGATGGAGAAAACGAAGTTGCGATGGCGGAAGATATTGATCCTGCTCGTGGGACGAAAGCAGTGGAGGAAAGGATTGATAAGGTCGCCTCTGAAACGCTCGATACAGACGAAAATGGGAAACCAGATCATGCAAAGAAAGTACGTCGACAGTTATTTGATACATCCACTTCTAAGTACCTCAGGTCGCTCTATCATTGGACCTATACCTTGCATATTTGCGCGAGGCGTTTCATTGTTGCTATTACTGTGCTGTAGTCGCTGATCATCAAGAAGAACTTGTTCGGAAATGCATCAAACATGAACGTCGAGAGGACTCGTCGGCTTTGGGAGAGCCTACTAATGGCGAGGCACCAAAGCCCAGTTCTGATTTCCTAGATGAACGATGGGCTGATGGTTTAGACCATAGATTGGCATGTCTGATCGACCCTGCCTCTGTGGACCCAGCCGAGTATGGGGGAACGAGCCTTGAAGAGTAAGTACCCGTTCCCTGACTGCGTCCCTTCTGACCGATATGGTTAAGGGAACGATCAAGAGTGACAAGTGCTCATTTCCAACGAGAGGAGGAAGGGAAATGGCGATGTCAAATTTGCAAAAAGCTGTTCAAGGCCACAGAATTTGTGGAGAAGCACATTGTCAATAAGCACGCAGAGGAGGTGAAAGCTCAGATGGACGAGGTACGTGGTTCGTCTGGCCTGCACTGAAGACCACTGAGCTGATAATAAACAGTGGGAAATCTATAACAATTTTGTTCTTGATCCCCAGCATATTCTCCCCATGCAGTCGGCTCCCTTATCCGCCTCCGGGACCATGCAGCACCCACCACAAGCCTTTGGCCTTCCAGCAGATTGGCGTTCTCCATATGCCGATTCTTCACGTTTTAGTCGAGACAGTAGGGACAACCGAGACCGTCGAATGGGATATCGTGGCTCTGCTCCTCAACGGCGGAGTCCTTCGCCGGTTCAGTTCGGTCGACCAATGCGCTTTACTATGGATTCCAGTACTATTCCTTCTGCAAACTGGACCAGTGGTGCTTTACCAGCAGTTCCGGGGCTTCCAGCAAAGCCCGTTGACGCAATGACAGCGGCTACCCCGATGCAAGCGAATCCAGTTCCACTCCTGGGTCGAATAAGTGCCCCTCTAGCACCTCCACCTGGTGCGAAGCCTGATCCACGCTCTAGGATTAGCTATCATGACCTGGATCGAGTCGAAAGCACGGATGATGTCGCCTTGCAATATTGAAATTGTCGAGTTGAATGGTTGTGAATGACCTCTGGGTAAATGGGTCGATTCATGGTTCAAGTTTCAAATCTCCTGTCAATATAGTTCTTTACCCTAATACAATTACAATTCCCTTCTCTTCGGACTTTGACCCCACCACTAACTTGGCGACGCCGCGCGCAGCCAATCAAACGCGCTTGAACTCCGTCAATATAGCCGTTAATTTGATACAAAATTTGCAAGATTTGCAAGATTTGCAAGATTAAGGCAATTAATCTCGCACTTGGGTTCATTCACGAAATCATACCAGAAGCAATTGAATACGATCTTGACCTCCTGCAACCCCAACGGCCCAACTGGCAAAAAATCAACGACGCACGACATCCGTCGTTTGTCTGCTGAAGTCATGAGGTGCAACCCTGGGGCTCCATATTACTTTTGAGGCAATTTCTCCTCCGACTAATTCATTAGGCCTATGATGCTGCGGTTTCATTTCCTGGCCGCAGGCGGCGAAGCTTAGAGCGACAGGCTACGCAAAGCTAAAGGCGCTCACCTTTCAGGATGCTACTCAAGAAGTTGGGAATATACAAGTGACTCATAGACAGACGTTCTCTCAGCCTAGCAACTAGTATCTTCAGCCGACTCTTGCTTGTCGTCCGCATGCTCGCTGCGCCTCCCGCCCGCTGCAGTTCATTGGACGCGCTCCGGACCTCGCAGAACAATCTAGAAAGTATAAAAAGGATGGGACGAACGGGGTTTGTTCGTCGTGACCAGACTACAAAGTCTTTCTTTTTATCTTTCAACAAGTTCTCTATCGAATCATCTATCACCTTTTGCCACCGATATGTCCACGGACGAAATTGCCGCTATTGTTCTTGATAATGGATCTGGCATGTGCAAAGCCGGATGTATGTCTATATACCTTCGCTTTCTTGCTTCAACTAATCACTAGCACCAGTCGCAGGAGATGACGCACCGCGTGCTGTATTCCCGTAACTTATCCCTTTTCTGGTCATAACTACTGATGAACTTACCATTCATTTTTAGTTCCATTATTGGACGCCCTCGCCATCAGACGTCCATGATTGGAATGAATTACAAGGACGCGTTTGTCGGGTAAGAGAACTGACAATTTAACATACCCATGTGCTTAGAGTATCCTGGTAGTGATGAGGCCCAAGCAAAACGAGGTATCCTCAATCTCAAGTACCCAATCGAACATGGCATTGTCAATAACTGGGGTGTGTGATGCACTTGTTAGTGTGTGGACATACAATACCTGACCCCGCCTCAAAGATGACATGGAGAAGATCTGGCACCACACGTTCTATAATGAATTGCGCGTCGCACCAGAGGAGCACCCAATTCTCCTTACGGAGGCTCCAATGAATCCCAAGGCCAACAGGGAGAAGATGACGCAAATCATGTTTGAAACTTTTAATTCTCCCGCATTTTATGTCTCTATTCAAGCAGTACTTTCGCTCTACGCGTCAGGTCAGTGTCGACGAGGTGTTTACAGTGCGAGGACTGATGAGTAATGGGGTACTAGGTCGTACTACTGGCGTTGTCCTCGACTCTGGAGATGGTGTAACCCATGTAGTACCCATTTACGAAGGATTTTCACTGCCGCACGCAATCAAGAGGATCAATCTGGCTGGAAGAGACCTGACCGACGCCCTTTGTCGAATCCTCATGGAACGCGGTTACACTTTTACCACCACCGCTGAAAAGGAAATCGTCAGGGATATCAAAGAGAGGCTCTGCTACGTTGCCTTGGATTTCGAAAATGAGCTCCAGGTTGCAGCCACTAGCTCTTCCCTAGAAAAGAACTACGAGCTCCCCGATGGACAGGTCATCACAATCGGCAATGAGCGGTATGCCTTATTATTTCTGTTCACAGCGTATACTTATTCACGAATGTTCAGCTTCCGTTGCCCTGAAGTTCTCTTCCAGCCTGCCATGGTGGGCAATGAACATGCCGGAATCCACGAAGAATTGTATGTCAGTTTAATTGCTTTTAAATATTTGCTTATGACACACTCTAGGTACAATTCGGTAATTAATACTGATTAACTGATGGAGATCTCGTGCTGATCATTATAACAGATCATGGGCTGTGATATCGACATTCGCAAGGATCTCTACGGCAATGTAGTCCTTTCGGGAGGTACAACCATGTACTCTGGAATTGCCGATCGCCTCACCAAGGAGCTCACACATTTGGCCCCAACTAGTATGAAGGTACGGAGTAATATAGAGGAAATATGCACTATTCCAACGCTCTCTGCAGGTCCGTGTTGCTGCTCCGCCAGAAAGGAAATACAGTGTCTGGATTGGTGGTTCGATTCTTGGTATGAAAAAGTTGGATCTCTCCCCTATTAAGCTGATTGTCCGCCTAGCCTCCTTGTCCACCTTCCAGAACTTGTGGATTTCGAAGCAAGAATACGACGAGAGCGGCCCAGGCATTGTTCATCGCAGTGCGTAGTCTATGCAGAGACTCTGACCTCTTCTGATCCCCATACAGAATGCTTCTAGACGGTACTTTACACTCCATTTTGATTCCATCTCGCGTACATACGGCCCGTGCGCACTTGTTTTTACCTTCTTTTCTTGAATACACTTCTTTGCCGTTACGCTGTCCCTCGGCTGAGGTGGAGTTTGCTGGCCTTCCCACCAAAGCGCCGGAAAAACCGTCTTGGACTCCGGCGTCATCGCTATGCGCGTCGTTCATGTCGCAGGCAAAGGAAGACCAACTATTTTTCATTCCTTATTTATCTCTTTAATTTTCATAGGAGTTAAAGTCGTCTCCGCTGATGTTTGGCACCCTCCCAGCAACGGTTTTGCGACAATTACCCATTATACTTTGCCGTTGGACTACATAGCCAGTATGTTGCCAAGC
>WSTQ01000397.1:0-14571 GCA_019627725.1 Serendipita sp. 401 | reverse complement strand
AATTAATACGGCGACGAAGAGAACCGCCATAGTGAAGAGATAGCCTGGCTTCTGTCCGTTCCGTGGCATGGTTATACTAGATTGTTATACAACGGCGGAAATTTTAAAGAAAAAATGGCGCGATTCGCCAGTCTTTGGGCGGTTGACGTCGCCGGTCCAAAGAACGACGTCGGGTCCAAAACACGCGCAAGGCCACCTTGGTTCCATTCATATCTTTGGGCATTCTGGCAATAGCATAAATCATGTCGACTACAACGATCACGACTTTTGCAGATGCTCAGGCTCTCGTAAAGGAACTTCGGGAAAACCCAAATAACATCGAGAAACGACAGTTGGCTAGGACGGCCTGTTCCACTGAGTCGTGGCCTCTGCTATGCGACGCTCGATACCCAGAATTTTTAGCAGATTGCGTGAACTTGCATGGCGAGGAAGAAGTAGGCGCAGTGAGCTACTCTTTTTGATAGACTCTTGTTGTATACGATACTTATCGATCATAGAATGGTTTACCCGCATGGGTTCTGTCTGCATGGGAGATCTCCATCTCTCTACAAGCTTCCAACACATCAGTCCCGCCTTTTATAACGTCTCCACTCAATATCAATGCCCTCCTTACACTGCGAGACATCATCGTACGCAAATTGATGCCGTCCATGGCTTCTCTAGGAGCAGCAGGACGCGTCAGATTCAAACCAGATAGCCCTGATGCAGCCAGTTGCATCAGTGCGGCAACTGGACTACTGTTCGCTTTATCGCATTCGCTCAAAATGCATCCTGACCTCTCATTCCTCGCGTGAGACACTTAGCAACTTACATCTCCTTCACTCTCAGGCTTATGATTCTCAATCAGGCGGCTTCGTCAATCGGGAGCGGTAGAAGTATGCACTCTGTGTTGGCTATACACGTCCGATCTGGCGACGCGAGTCACTGCCTCTATATCTCTCGAGTCTCTATTAGAGCCCCACTCCCAACAACAACAGCAACAATCGTCGTCGTCGTCTGCTTTCGATTTTTCCAGTCCACCAATGCAGCACGTCCTCCGTCGCGTAGTCGACGCGGCTCCAAATGCTTCCACCATTGTACACCGATGCATATCCATGCTTTCAGATGGACTAGAGAAGGGAAAGATGACAGACGGACATAAACTGGTAGAACTCTGCCTGGTCCAATGGATGACGGACGAGTCTTGCAAAGATTCTTTGGGTCGGTTTTTCGTCACAGAGAGACAATCCTCTGGGAGTGGACATGGAAAGAATGTGGCAGAAGTCGTCGTCGCCGTCGTCGCGGATGCGCTCGCCCAAGCGGAGGTGACGGGTGTGAATTGGGAGATTGTGGACATGGGCGGAGCCGTGCTAATGTGAATATCAGGTTTTTCTTCTTCTTCGAGACAATTCATGTCGCTAATTTGTTCGGCTGCAAGATCGCTCTCCAACGTCGCACCGCTATCGATGGGGACGCTCATCGAGTATATCGAGCGACTTGAAATCGTCCAGCTGGCCGCCAATATCTACACTTTGGGACCAGAGGAAGAACACGGTCAGTCGGTCGATCAACTTTGTATCTACCGGAAAATAACATCATTTACCTGGACAGCTCAAGCATGGTCGAATCTGGTCGACTTGCTTCTTCATTGTACCACCTGTCGGGCTCCAAACTGTCACTTTGTCCGTACAGAAGCGTACGAGAACGCACTCCGCTCTAAACTGGAACAAAACTCTTTGTGGAACAACGTGGTACATTCCCTCCTTGAACGAGCTCGAGCTACTGCTGCCAGTGATGGTGGTGGATCAGCAAAAGCAAAGACGATAAAGGGTCAATGGGCTGCATGGGCACAATTGGGGAAAGAGCTGGGTCTCGTCTATAAGCCACCACCTCCATCGGCTCCGGTTTCAACGTTGCGAGGGGACGTCGACGGGTGTTGGTTTGGAGAATGTGAACGACATGGGAAAGTGGATGAAGAGACGGAGGGGAAGTTGTTGAGATGTTCGGCTTGTAGAAGGGCAAAATATTGCTCATCCGCGTGCCAACAAAAGTGAGTCCCCCTTCCTCCTAGTCCCCCCCGTTTTTTTGGGTAAAGGGGTTGACTGACGCGATCATTCTCCCTCTCCTGCTGTAGGGATTGGAAAGCGGTCCACAAGACGGAATGTAAAGCGTTTAGAGCGGGAACGAGCACCAACTAACCGAGTCAGAACCCCCGTCCCACTGTCACCCTAGGCCAGAAGGGAGTGGTTCTAGAGAGAAAAAGAAAAGAAGAAGAGAAGCGAAGAGAAGAAAAAGTAAAAAAGAAAAGAGGAAAAAGGGTTGTACGCCGTATTGTCCGTCCGTCAGTCCTACCGATGAAATACGACGTAATAGTAGGTTTCAATCAAACGCCATTGCCATTGTCATTGCATCGCACACGCACACACTATAATGCCCGCATCATTAATGCGCCGCGCCGCAACGGTACCGAAACGGATACGCCCCCCCCTGCGGTAGGGTTTCGATCGATTTTGAAACAAAAGCAAGCCACCGTTTTGATTCGTTTATGCTTTCATTTTACTTATCTTTTATTTTTTGATTTTCCATTTTTTCAAATTTTATTTTTTTCTTCATTCACGAAACAACGAGACACGAACAAGAAACACAAAACAAAAAAGGGGGGGTTGGGGGAAATTCTTCACTAGACAAACGAGAGCAAAGGAAGGATGGAGAGCTCGGGTAGGAGACCAATGGCGGAACGGAAGGAAAGAGAGAAAGGAAGGGAGAGAGATCGAGAGCGTAAGAGTCGGAACCAAAAAAAAACGAAATGGAGGATAGCAAAAGGAGAAAGGAAAAGGGGAGTAGAGAAGTAGGGAGATGGGTCGTTATTAAGGATGATGGATGTCTGGGGTTGGAAGGACTGGATTAAGCCGGCTGATAATCCTCTCGTCACGTAACCAAAAAACCAAAAAAATCAGAAAGGAAGGGGGGACGTAACATAGACGTGTAACAGCACTCTTCGACTCCCGAACCCCCCCCCCCCCCCCCCCCCTTGTGCGCGCATGCGCCGTGTGGGGGAAGGGGAAGAAAGGGATAACACTGTAGCATTGCAATCGTTGCGATCGTTGCATCGTCGCCGTCATCGTCGTCGTCGTTTAAAGTACATATCGGAAACTCAAGTTTTCGAAATCGGTCAAATCCAAGAACCGTTTCTCCACTCGGACCCTCTTCATCCCCGGCGCTGGCGCTGGCGTCGACGCTGACGCCTTCTCCTTCTCCTTCTCCCCGACAACGACCATTTCATCTTGAGAATCTCCCGCAGTGCTCGCACCATCCACCTTCCCATTCGCATTCGGAATAGTCGTCGAATCATTAGGAACCTCAATCCACCCATACTCGCTATACTTTTCCTTTTCCTCCTCCGTCGTCGCCGCCGCCGCCGCTTTATCCCTGGTTACATTCCTCTGATTCAAATACCATCGGAGGGAAAGAATAATGACGACTTGACAACAATAACTCGTGAGGATGATCGCCCAGGGAACTCGATTACGGGGCTTGTATTTGTCCTTCCACCATTGTGGAGCGACCATTTGACCGACAGAGTAACCAATGAGCCACATGGCGTGTTGGGTTAGTTTTTTGGTGTGGCCAGAGGTGGTGGTGGTGATCCAGGAGAGGGAGAGGACGACTGCGGGCGTGTTTCCGAGTTCTATACAAGAAGTGCAAGGCGTCAAGTCGAGTTTAGTCGCGATCATAGAGGCGTTGGATGGTGGGAGAGGAGGGAGGAGGAGGGGGTACGTACGGATGCAGTAGAAAGCGACGAGAAGTCCGATACGATTATCGGGCAAGGTGATGAGCAAGATGACAGAGATGATAGAGGGGATATAGGACAACACCGAGATCCACCCTCTTGCATTCTACATCCAAAACCAACCAACGTCAGCGTCAGTCAAATCCCTACCGACAAGAACGACGAAAGAAGGGGGAGAGACACGCACGGGATAACGATGTAACATCCACATGGCAAACGTGACGGTGATGACCATACATCCACCCGAAGGAATATTCAACAACGTCGTTTCGAGGACGGAGAATCCCATGTCCTTGATGATCAGACTGTATTGGATTCCGATCCCGCCTACAAAGTTTGCGAGGACGGCGAAGAGCATGAAGATCCAGGCTTTTGGATCTTTGACCGCCTCGAAGAATCTAAACGCCGGGGGTGGGGGGACATATGGTCAGTATTTGAATCGAAATAGAGATGTGGGTTGGGATAAGAAGGGGAGAGGTTATCATTTGTTATGGCCGTGGGGGTTGGGGTGTGAGGTGTGGGTGGACTTTCGTCGAGCGGATCCACCCCACCCAGACGGGGGACCGAACGAGGGAAAGACCAAAACCAAAACAAGGAAAAACGGGACCGACGACCGACGTACTGGTACTTTTTCCATTTCTTCGTCTCGACACCCGACTGATTCGCACGAATCCGTTTGATAGCGACGATTTTATCCTGTTGGGTCAAAAATCCGGCCTTTGTGGGACTATCTGGGAAAAAAGCGGCAAAAGCGAGACAGACGACGAAAGTGAGGAGGGAGATGATGACCATGAACCATTGCCATTGGGCGACTTTTCCGTGGTTTTGAGGGAGAGACAACGGGGTGTGACTACCGCGAACACAAACACAAAAACATTAGAAAAACGTTTGGAAGTACTGGAAAGGGAGGGAGGGAGGAGGAGAAGAAGGGTAACGTACGTTGGAGTATGAAAGGCGCCAAAGGCGATAAATCCAGAGAGAATCTGGGCGATTCCATTACATTGGAACGTCCACCCGACACGTTCTCCCATTTCCGTACGCGTATAAAACATGGATGTAACGAGCATGATGCCTGGGGTAATACACCCCTCTGTGAACCCCAACAGAATCCTCAATGCAATGAGTTTCTTGTATCCGATGGCGGCACAATGGACGCCGACGAGCATGGCCCAGAGAAACATCATGACGGCGAGATATTTGGCTACGGGGAACTTTTGAAAGGCGTACGAGTGGGGGATTTGAGAGGCCAAAAGACCGACGTAGAAGAAGGTGCCGAGGTTGTTGAGTTGGGCGGTGGTGAGTTGGTTGTCCTTGAGGAAACCGAGAATGGTCGCTGCTCCTATTGCGTTTTTATCCAGGAATTGTACTATCGAGGGGAGATGTAGTTAATAACGACGACGAAATGTGGGGGGCGGAGGGTGAAAAAACGTACGTGTGTAGATTCTAGTAAAAATAAGTAAATTAGAATACAGTGAATACACGAAAATGAAGGGGGATACGTACGCGCATAAGAGTGGCATGACTCTCCAATCAATCTTCCGTTTGACCCGCTTCGATTCGTACGGGTCCAGATCGTCTTCTTCGTGAACGCCGGTCATCCCAGGCAACGCGAGCGAAATGTCCAAATCCTTTGCTGCAGCAGTACCAGCACCAGCAGCACCGACAGCACCAGCACCAGCATGATGATGATGATGGGCTGCTTCGAGAGTAGGCGCGGTGTAGGTTTGGGGCGAGTCGGTGCTGCTGCCCACCTTTTGGTGGTCGTCCTTTGACGAAACGGAAGACTCCTTTGTGGCCATTCCTATTCCTATTCCTATTCCTATTCCTATTCCTATTCCTTTTTATTCGTCTCAACTCCTTTTATTCTGCCCCTTTTCGTTCGTCGACGCAGGTGGTGACGGAGGCGGAGAAAAGAAAAGGGGATCTGCCTGGCTGACCTGGCTGACCTGGCGTGGAGGGAAGAGGGCGGGCGGAGAAAGGGAGGAGGAGTAGTGACTTAGACGGGTGGTTTATAACGAGGGAAGGAGTCGAGAGTCGAGGGTTTAGGGACGTTGAGGAAGGAAGGACCCAATGCGAATGCGTGTTACAGATTACCGATGGAATGGGATTTCAACTCGCCCCATCTCATCTTAGACCAGGAACACTACCACACATCACATACACTCTACGGGTACTAAAACACCCCCATAGTTGGACTAATATATCCAACCCACTTTACTCTTTATTATTATTATTTTATTATTTTATTATTATTAAATCTTAAATATAGTGTTCCCTCCCAGCGAACGACGGGCCCAAGACAGTCGAGTAAAAAGTCTGAGCAGAGTGTCTGAATGTTCTGAGTGAGATGCGACAACCTCCACGTCGGTCGTACGTCCTTTGCCTTTTTGAGCCTGTTCCAACCGTCTTCTCGCTCGCCCCCCCCATTGAATCGACCCGTGCATTTCGGATCCCATCGAAATTCCCATTCCCATTCCAATTCCCTTCCATTCCGCAACTAGTAGTCGGATTCACACACACTATTACTATTACTATCACTATCACTTATCACCCAGAACATTAACGAATAACCTGTTCCCATCCCATCAAGCTGTCTGTCTGACAGTCCAGACAGCCTGACAGATCCCTTGCATTGCAGCCTGCGTGTATGGCCAATGACCAATGGTCGTTGATTAGCGCAGCAAAACGCAAAACGCAAAACGTAAGACGTAAACGCAAACGTCGAGTGCCCTCTAACAAGTCAGGTGGCGGACGACAAGCAAGCAAATTGGCCGTTTAACTATAAGCATACTAATCCTCTCCACCAATCATGTATTCAACCTTTTACGTTTACCGCCCAACAGGGTCTCGGTCCGCATGTAAGCTACAGCTATAGCTATAGCTAGAGCACCAGGTAATGCCCGTACGCTCCGCTCGCTCGCTCGCTCGCTTGCTCTTCATCAAATCCCAGCTAACCCGTCGCACGTCCCACTATACCGGCTCTACAATGACCCACTTTCTCCAACTGCTACTGCTACCCCTCCGTTCGCCTCGAAATTAAAAGAAGGGAGGGGAAGAGGACGGGCGCAACGGTACGGTACTTTTCCCCTACGTCGTCCTCGTCCCCGATCTGGGATGTACCTTTTACCCCCACCCGCATTGTGCCACCTTTCCTGGCTAAGGACTGCTTCTTTCCTACCCCTCTCTTAGCCTGGCTATTCTAGCGAGCGTCTGTCCACCAATCCAATCCCAAAGCTGCAAGTGTAAGTGCAAGTGTGGCAGATATCGGGAGAGGGAGACTACGACAATCGGGGCAATAGAGGGCGCGGCCGTCGAAAAATAAGTCCAATCCAACGACAGCTTGTCGGTTGTCCTACCTGTCCTGCGTGCTCTAGGCTCACTCACTTCACTGGGCTCAAACGCTCAACCGTTCAACCGTTCAAATAGCTTAGGCTTAGCTTAGCTTAGAGCGAATAAGTGAGCGAGAGAATTACTTAATTGGTTGGGCTCCCATCAATGGTTTAATAGTCCAGGCCACGAGGCACCTTGCCGAAAAAGGGTTCCAAGAAAGAAACGGCAGCGTGACTAATTGCTCGACGACCGCGACACCCGCTGATGATAGCGCATAGCGCTCGCCCTCCCATCAAGTGTCGCGGAGATCCAGTCAGTGTAGCGTAGGATGTCGAGTGGCACTTGCTGACTCTGCAAATCATCAGGAACATGACAGTGTAAACGGATTTTGTACTTTAGACGCTTACAGAGGGGGACATTGCCTGCACCTGTAAGTAACCGTTGCCTCCAAGAGCACCAAGATCACCAAGCGTAGACTCTTAAGGTCGGGCTTGGCCCGACAGTACGGTAGGCATATTTCGCGTGAATGAATGTTTTATTACAAAAAATACAAAAAAACACACGAAAAAATAAAAAGGGGGCTAAGAGAAGGATTAAACGAGAAAATCTACCAGTCCGAAAAAGAACATCCAAGTCAAGGTAAAAAACCCCTACAGGGTAAGATGGGTTTACTTGGCAGCCGACGAGAATTTGGTGACGGATTTCGTTCCCTCCGAAATGGCGTGCTTGGACAATTCACCAGGCAAAATGAGGCGAACCGAGGTTTGAATCTCACGAGAGGAAATGGTCGATTTCTTCGAGTACGAAGCGAGTCTCGAGGCCTCTGTCGCGATACGTTCAAAGATGTCGTTGACAAACGAGTTGAGGATCGCCATTGCCTTGTTGGAGATACCGGTATCGGGGTGGACTTGCTTCAACACTAAAAAAAGCGGAATAAGAAACGAATCGGATAATTCGAAAGCATGTAACATACCCTTGTAGATATAGGAAGAATACGTCTCCTTGCGGGAACGCTTGCGCTTCTTCTTGTCACCGTCAGCTGGGGCAGCCTTCTTTGCGGTCCTAAAGTCCAAAACGCGTCAACTCCAGCTCGAAAAGTCTCGAAAAACGCGTGAAAAGGCTCACTTTTTAGCGGCCTTCTTGCCCTCGGTAGACTTAGCAGGTGCCTTTCCAGCGGTAGAAGCGGGAGCCTTGGAGGCGACAGTGGAAGCTGGCTTGGGAGGCATGATAGATTGATTGAAGAGTTTTGGTTGTTAGGCTCAAGAGTTGGAAGACGAGTGTGTCTGTGTGTGTGGGGGAAAAAGGCAAAGGGCCTGCAGGTCGTCGTCAGGGTTATATAGCCCTAGGCCAAAATGTTTGGCCACCTATTTGTCTTCGCGTTTCAAACTCCGCAGGTGATGAGCGGGCGTCACGTGTGTCACGTGATGAGAGGCGCCCGAGTCATATATAAGGTTCCGGGCTGAGACATTCGCCTCTCTCCCCAACGTTGAACTCTCCCACTTCCACCCCCAACACAACACAACAGTTCTCACTTCCCAACCAACCAAAAACTAAAGCAAATCATGTCTGGCAAAGGAAAAGGTGGCAAATCCGGAGGAAAGTCTGGTGGAAAGGCCTCTACGGCTGCTGGTGACGCCAAGGGTGCCTCCCGCTCGTCTCGTGCTGGTCTCCAGGTTAGTCGCGTCTCAACTCGCTCTTCAAGTCGCCTTTGGCGATCTCGACGCGTCTTTTTACCTTGTACACGACGCTGACTTGGCTTTTCCCTTTCTAGTTCCCAGTCGGTCGTATCCATCGTATGTTGAAGCGTGGAAACTACGCTCAACGTGTCGGTGCTGGTGCCCCCGTCTACCTCGCTGCCGGTTCGTATCCCATCTCCAACCAAAATTTCCTTTTTACTCATCCTTTTTTTCTAGTCCTCGAATACTTGGCTGCTGAGATCCTCGAGCTCGCAGGAAACGCTGCCCGTGATAACAAGAAGCAACGTATTGTCCCCCGCCATCTCCAATTGGCCATCCGCAACGACGAAGAGTTGAACAAGTTGCTCGGTGACGTTGTCATCTCCCAAGGTGGTGTCGTCCCCCATATTGCCCCCGAACTCTTGCCATCGAAGACCAAGGGCGTCAACTACGAAGAATAGATGCGTTGAAGGACACGATTACTCTGTCTTTGTCTTCGTTTTTTTCTTTTACTTTTACTCTTGTAGTTGTAGTTTCTATTTTAAAGCCTTTTTTTCTACCGGATTACCTTCGAGTGATGCAAGGTTTTTAAAACATTGAACCAAACTAAAGCCACCCTTGGTCTCCACCAAAAATGTCTGTTCGTATTCCAAGATTTCTGCCCACTTCTCGCCTCTTACCAACACTTGAACTATTAGGTCTCGTATCATTGTGAAAAATCTACCGACGTATATTACCGAACCCTCCCTTCGCCACCATTTTTCGTCTCAACCTTCCTCATCCACGTCCTCCAAGACGACGCCAGAATTGACAGACGTAAAGATTGTCCATAAAGAAGATGGGTCGACTCGACGGATCGCGTTTATTGGGTATAAGAGCGAAGAACAAGCTCAAGCGGCTCAACAGTATTTCGATAAGACATATTTGGACGTGTCAAAGCTACGAGTCGAGATCGTAAACGTCAGTTTATCTCCCCCTCTACTTGCTTTTTTCTTCTTTCTTTATGATGGGAATGGAGGGTGAGGCTAACTAGTCCTTTTTTTTGGGTTTGGTTTGGTTGGTTTGGTTTGGTTTGGTAGGGTACGAAAGATGCGCCTATTCGGATTCGGGATGGTGCGAAGCGGGGTAGAGAACGTGAAGAAGGTACACGTACAACAACAGCAGCTGCTGCTGCAGCTGGAGATCGAAACGCGAAACGGCGGAGAGTAGGGGATGCCACTGCTGATACACAAACAGCGACTGGTACTGGTAGCGGTGGCGGCGAAGAAGGGAAGAAGCAAGCGAAGACGAGGGAAGTACGGCTGGAAGAGTTTCAAAAGGTGATGGGAGTCAAACGTGGTGTGGGACCGTCTTGGGCAAACGAAGAGGTTGAATATCCCGGTGCCAGTGCTGCTGCTATTTCGTCACGTTTGAAGAAGAAGAAAGAAGCAGATGATGCGGTGGATAAAGAGAATAAGCGAGAGGAGGAGGAGGCGGCTGATCAGGGAGAGGTTTCGGATATGGAGTGGATGCGAAGAAGGATGCGGGTGTCACAAGTCGACGACGGTGACATGCGAGAGGAAAAGATGTTTGAGCAGTCTGATGAGGATGAGGATGATAGGATGCAAGGGGTTGAAGAGACCGCACAGGAACCAAAGGTGTGTATCCCGCCTCCCCTCTCCATGGTTTTGAGCGAGCGACAGCATATGAATGTAAGAACTGATGACTGTTGGTTCCTTTTAGGCTCAACAACCTACTGGAGAAGTGTCATCTGATCCAACACGAGAAGCAATTCTCTCCAATGGTCGTCTTTTCGTTCGAAATTTGGCCTTTTCATGCACGGAGCAAGAGCTGTCGACACATTTCGCTACGTTTGGGGAGATCGAACAGGTGAGATGTCCTTTGTCCGGTCTTTTCTCTCGACGCGTATTTCTATGCATGATGTCAAACTATATAGGGACAACAGACTCTACGGAGGATGTTGATCACCGGGAACCATTGATAGTAGATTATTATCTGATCCTCTTTCTTTCTTTCTTTCTTCTTCCTCAGAGATGACTGGAGATTCTGACGCGTGTTACGATTCCCTCTTTTTAGGTTCACCTTCCTGTAGATACGAGCTCCAATCCGAAGGGATTCGGATACATACGCTTCAAGAATCCATCTCACGCTTTGGCTGCGTATGAAGCATTGGATAAGGCGTCGTTTCAGGGTCGATTATTACACATTTTACCCGGCGTCGATCGACATCCGAAACCTGCTGAAGGGATCGGAGGGGATCCCACTCAACCTACTCGCCTCAAAGATGTCAGAGCACAAAAGAGGAAGGAGAAGAGCGGAAAGGAGTTTAATTGGGCTGTTTTATACATGAACGTATGTTTCTCTTATTTTCTCACTTTCGAAAGAAAGGGAAACGGAGGCTGACAAAGAAAGGGGATATTAGAGCGATGCTGTAGCAAACTCGATTGCGGATCGACTTGGGATTCCCAAAGCGGATATCTTGAATCCGGATGCGTCTGGCGTTGGAGGGTCTCCTGCCGTTAAACTCGCATTGGCGGAAACACATATCATTGTGGAGACGAAAAAGTATCTCGAGCAGGTATAGTTCCTTCCCTGAAATTCCAGCTCTATATATATAGAGCTGACTCCCCCTTTTTTTTTTTTTTTTTTTGGTACTAGAACAATGTCGATTTGTCGCTGTTCGCTCAGAAGCGTTTACCACGATCAAAGACCATCATCCTTGTCAAGAACATTCCGTATGGCGTCGCCTCCTCTGAAATCGAGGGCTTGTTCAAGGCGTATGGAAGCGTTCGGAGGGTATTGTTCCCCCCTGCTGGGACGATTGCGATCGTCGAGTTTGCAGAGGGTAACGAGAAGCAAGCGGCGGATGCGTGGAGAGGGGTAGCGTACAAGCGAGTAAAGGATTCGATTCTCTATTTGGAATGGGCGCCTCAGGGTTTACTTGATGGACCTACCCCCGATACCATCAACGACGACGAGAAGCGACCGAAATCGTTTGTCGAACGACGGCTTGAAAGTGCGACGATGTCGTCGTCGTCAGCGAAGAAAGTGAATGTTACAAATGAGGATGAGGGTAGTGGTGGGGATGAAGAGGATGCGGCTCCTGGTGCGACGTTGCATATTGGGAATCTGTCCTTTGCCACTACTTCTGAACGGCTCTCCTCGATTTTCCGTCATTTACCTTTTTTTGCGTTTGCAAAAGTTGCTACAAAGGTGGATCCCAATCGACCTGGAGAGAAACTGAGTCAAGGGTTTGGATTCGTTGGCTTCAAGACGGTGGACGCTGCAAAGCAAGCTATGAAGGGGGTTTCCTCCGTTGGTGGCGCTGGTGGAGAAGGTGGGTTGGTCCTTGATGGACATGTACTCAAGATTAGCTTTGCTGGGAGAGGGAAAGAGGAGATGGAAAAGGAGATGAGTGGGGCGGGGATACTTGGCCAGAGTGGGAAGACAAAGGGGACAAAGGTGATTGTGAAAAACCTGGCGTTTGAGGTGACAAAAAAGGAGCTTTGGGAGTTGTTCAAGTATGTTCATTTCACGTGCTCTCCCCCTCTCTCTTTGTCTGTCTTTCTGTTTCTGGATTACTCATACGATTTACAAAAAAAAGCGCGCATGGTCAAGTCAAGTCTGTTCGATTACCCAATCGGGCTGACCGGCGCTCTCGTGGGTTCGCATTTGTGGATTTCGCGAGCCGAAAGGAAGCGGAAAATGCGATGGAGCAACTGCGCCATTCTCATCTGCTCGGCCGCCATTTGGTGCTAGACTGGGCGAAGAAGGAACAAGATGTGGATGAAGTGAGGCTGAAGACGATGTTGGAGTATGCGTCAGCCAGTAGAGGAGGCGATATTGGTCGTAAGGAGAAATTACGGTTAGGACCGACGGGAGATGCGACGGAGAGTGATAATGAATGAATGAGTGAACGAATGAACGAATTCCCATGTTCCCATCTCCGTTCTTATGGATATCCGGGCCCGTACGGTAGCCTGATTCGGAGTCGCCAATGGTTACTTCATTCTTCATTCTTGATGGGCTTGGCGACCCAAGTAGTAGCGGTTGCGGGGGAGGGCCTGGACTGTCCGTCTCGGTTTCCAGGCCGTCTGTCGCAGTCTGGGCCTATGTTTACACTTTGAGGCTGTAGCGTAATCTGAGAATGGGTTTGTCACACTATGCGTGATCACCCTGTTCACTGCCAAAGTGGAGAATGCAGTGCCCATACGAGTGTCTGAGTGATGAGCTCTCACACAGCTCGACCTCGGCGTCAATGACGACGACAAAAGGCCACTTCCAAAATTACTAGAGATATTCTCTAAAAAAGGGTAAAGAAATCAATTTGAACGACCGGTGATGGCTACGAGTCGGCGGACCTGGGCGTTGCCATGAGAGAGGCCCCAGTAGCCCCAGTTGCAGCGAGTGGTAAGCGGTGAACCCGGGCGGCAGGTCTCGATTGGGACGTTATTTGTCGAGGCGCATCCACATCGCCTCTTGATCTCAACCACGACTTACTCCCCCGTCGTCTTTCTCTTTTTTCTTTGATTTATTCTCTACAACAATCATCATCTTCAGCTTGCTGTTTAGTCCCTCTTTATCCCAACCCCAACTACTCCTTCCCGCTAGCCGGTCTACGCTCCCTTTGTGCGTATCAGTCTCATTCATCCTCTTACCCACTCACACTCACTCACTTTCCGTTCAATTTCGTTTATAGGAACTTGTCTCGAGTATGAGTGCTGTAAAAGAATGGTTCAAGAGAGAGTTTCTAACTCCTCGCCGTCTCGGTTCGTCGTCGCCCTCTCCCCCTACGACTCGCTTAGACACGGAGGGGCTAACTAAGCATTCCGTCTCCAGCCTTTAACGTTATCTGGTATGGTGTACATGTCGGCACCTTTGCATACGGATGGTACAGCCAGGTTAGTCCAGTTCCTTCTCGGGGGGGATCACATGCCATGCCTTGCCTTTTTTTTTTTTTTTTTTTTTTTTCGTTCGTGTGCTCAACTCTTCGCTCTTTAGGCTTCCAACCAATTGCTCAAGGGCCTTAATACCCTCCAATTCTCCGTCTGGTCCTCCCGTGGTGCAGGTCTCGTGCTTGCCGTCGATGGTTTCCTCATCCTCGTCCCCATGCTTCGCAACATCATCCGTGTCATTCGCCCAAAACTCACTTGGTTGTTCCCCGCGGACGAGAATATTTGGTTCCATCGTCAAGTCGCGTACTCTATGGCATTCTGGGCAATGGTTCACACCACGGCCCATTATGTCAACTTTATCAACGTCGAGCGTCGTCGTACGTACCCACCCCCGCTTACGTGTTCAATCGTTTTTTCTGATTTTCCTTGTTACAGAGCTACGACCAGGAAAGGCGCTTGATATCCACTACACGCAACCCGGTGGCATCACCGGCCATGTCATGCTTCTCATCATGGTTCTCATGTACACGACCGCACACCACAAGGTTCGCCACCAATGTTTCGAGGCGTTTTGGTATACGCATCATCTCGCCTTCTTCTTCATGATCGGTCTCTACACCCATGCCGTTGGTTGCTTCGTCCGACCCACCGCACTTCCGGCTTTTACGGCTACGTTCCCCTTTTACGACCCCAAGATCTGCATCGGGTATCTTTCCTGGCGTGCGACCATCTGGCCGGGCATCATCTACTTTGGCGAGCGTATCTACCGAGAGATTCGAGCCCGTCGCTCCACAAAGCTCAGCAAGGTCCTCGTCCATCCTTCCGGTGCGATGGAGTTCCGTATCATCAAGCCTAGCTTCAAGTATACGGCTGGTCAATGGCTCTTCTTCCAAGTGCCCGA
>WSTQ01000395.1:0-10892 GCA_019627725.1 Serendipita sp. 401 | reverse complement strand
CTGTATCAGTGAATTTCGTGAGTATAACAGTGAAATACCATGGTCAAGTTGGGAATCACGCTCCCTTGAAGTTTACCCGACCACGCATCGACGGGACGGCTTGGACTCTGCGACGACATGACCCGGTCGCCAAACGGCGACCAAATGAGTTTCCAGACGCTTCCCATAGAGGTCATTATCAGTATTCTAACGCTATCCCTCGATGTCCATCCTATTCCAAGCAACATTCTTCGGGTTCATTCGACATGGAACAAGGCTTTGGCACCAATTCTGAGCTCTCATATTCGGCTCGGCTCCTTGACACAATTGTATTTCTTTGTAAAAACAAGTAAACTGCACGGCAAACCGAAAGCGTTCTCCCTGAGACTTCCAGGCGGCTCCATTCACTTTACAGGCAGGGCTCGAGCCGAAGCGACCCTCGCGGCATTCAATTCAGGACATGTAGAGGAAAAGGCCGAATCGGACTGGATCAAGGCGAAAATCATCGATAATGGGGGCATATGGGCCTGCCTGCGTCTTGCCTTACTCAAGTGCCCCGTCGTTGAACGAATATCGCTACAATTGCACTCCTTTCTATCTGACCCAGACCTTCCAAAGATCACTAATGCATTGAATGTTGTCAAGTGAGCGAACTTTCAATCCTGGGTTGCATCTACCTGATCGAGCCCCCTCAGCCCACGTTCTTTCAAATGGACTGGGCCCGACCCAGGTCACCATATATCTGCTGCTGTGAGTGAATTTTATATGTGATTTTGGGTATAGCCACCGCAGTGAATGATATTGAACGGGTCTCTCGATTAGATTGTTCCAAAGGCTACCGAACACCTATTCCGAGCCATTAAATCATGGACCAAACTGGAGCAACTTACTCTCACCAATGTCTCCTTTCCCTCGCCGCCGTCCATATGCGTCCTCACGGGTGCCTTCGCTTTTCATAGCCACCCGGTTCTTCGGGAGATCCACATCGGGCAAGCCGTCTTCGTAACCCCAGAATCGGTTGCTGCTTTAATCATGAATATCTCTTCCCTCGAGACATTGACTCTGGAAGACACATATAGCGCTAGCATCTGGGAGGCGAGAATACGACAGGGGAACGTACTCGCAACATTGAAATATCTTAACGATGATGACGAACGAAAGAAGAGGGTAAACCAAGTTCTTCGATGTACCGCACGGCTAGAGAGAATAATCGGTGGAGACAGAGGCTGAAAGCTGATCGGTTGATAGAGCTGCGAGATTTGTTTCGTGTTTTAGCCACTTGGACCCCAACCTAGTGTACCATAGTGCTGTTTTAGCAAGGGATGTTCCAAATAAACTGGTCGTATCATCTATTTGGAGCGTTTATTACTTTATTCTTCGGGATCTTGTTGTCATTATCAAGAATTGATAAACGACTGCCGGGCCCAATGGGGATCCCGATCCTTGGAAACGTATTACAGAATCCTAAAGAACAGGAATGGATGCAGTATACAACCTGGAGCAAGAAATATGGTACATTTCGTCCTCAACGCTGCCGGGGTTCAGTCCAAATGATCCATAACCTCTCTCACAGGTGAAATATTCCGGCTGAAGATGCTCCATCGAACATTCGTTATAATTAGCTCTCGCAAAGTTGCTACTGAGCTTTTAGAAAAACGCTCTATGATCTACAGTGATCGGCCAAGGTTGGTGATGGCTGGCGAGCTGTGAGTAACGCGAGTTCAAAGTCCAAAGAAATGGGTTCTGACACTCTTTTACATCCTCTAGAATGGGGTGGGACAAAGGGGTCACGTTGATATCTTCCGGCGATCGGCATAGCAAGTGCTCGAGTTTATTGATATACTGCGAATTGAATACAAGCGACAGGAAAATATCGAAGGTATTTACACGGGACTTTAGGTGCAACAGCCACCCAACAGTTCTGGGATCTTCAAGAACGATCAGCGCGGGATCTCCTTCGAAGCCTCTTAGACTCTCCTGACCAATTCCTTCTTCATATCCGACGTGTCGTCACGGCTTCGGTTGTTGAAATTGCATACGGTCATAAAATCACTTCTAACAACGACCCGTACGTTACGCTAGCGCAAGACGCCCAAGCCAAATTTTCGGTGGCCGCGACACCAAACACTTTTGCAGTGGACTGGCTTCCACTCTGTAAGTTCTGATAGTCTATCTCATTCTATTCTTAAAAATGAACTTTCATCTTTCTAGTGCGATATATCCCTGAGTGGTTTCCCTTTGCCTCCTTCAAGCGGAAGGCACGTCTCTGGAGGGAAGAGCTTCTGTACCTCCTACAGATGCCCATAGATCGGGTAAAACGTGAACTTGACTCAGGTTCCGCCATGCAATCATACACTTCAATTATGCTGAGCAAAGGAGAGCTCAGTAAGCAGCATGAGGACGAAATCGCATGGTCCGCTTTGTCCTTATACACTGGCGGCGCTGATACTGTGAGGTTTCCAGACGAGTATAATGTTTCGCTAATCGTTGCCGTAGACGGTCTCGGCTCTAGCGACCTTCATCCTCGTTCTTGTTCGGAACCCACATATCGGTCACAAGCTACGCGCGGAGATGGATGCCGTCACGGGAAGAAATAGACTTCCGACATTTTCAGATCGCAAAGATCTTCCTTATCTCAAATCTTGCCTCATGGAGGTCATGAGATGGCGTCCAGTCATCCCTCTTGGTGAGATTAATTCTGGACGAGCCCCATTATAGCATAGCCTAACTTCCCCAATGGGGTGGCACATCGAGTAACGGTCGACGACGAATACCTTGGACATGTCATTCCGAAAGGTAAGTCTTGATTTAGGGAATATGGACTATTCTAACTAGTGAAACCGACAGATTCGACGATGTACGTCTCCTTCGAGACGATCAAACTATGGCTAACATAGTATAAGCATCACGAACATCTGGTATCACCTTCGAATATCTTACGTTTCGTAGCATTGACTATCCGAAGGGCAATGATGCACGATGAAACAGTATACTCGGATCCAGAAAGGTTTATCCCTGAGAGGTTCCTTGGAGAAGACAGAGATTCAGCTCTAGCGATCTTTGGGTTCGGACGGCGGTGAGCTCGTCGTGTTATGCTCGAAGGTTGACCTTGAATTCGCCGATAGGATTTGTCCTGGGATGCATACGGCTCAGGATACACTATACATTCTTGCTGCTTCTATCATACACGCATTCGAGATCTCACCTCCGAATGACATAAAGGGATCTTCCTCTCTCCCAGAAGTGAAGTATACCACGGGATTGATTAGGTGAGTAGAGCATACTTCAGTCCGTATATAGGAGACTCACCATGACACAAGTCATCCCCTTCCGTTTTCTTGTTCTTTCAGACCACGCTCCGAAGCTGTTGTGGCGATAATCAAGGATGGAAGTCTGGAGGGTTGAAAGGCTCTTTCCGAACAGCACCCTGATGCATTGCACAAACTTCCTTTATTCATTTCCTTCGATTTTCTTCCCTTTTCACCCAAGGTTGGCATGGCGTCAACAAACCTTGAACTCCGCCACTCCCGCTGGTGGACCTGTTGATGGCGAGAAAATCCAAATAGAACCTCCAAATAAGAACTCATATCTACTCTATTCTTGTTTTATCGATTCATCTATTCTTTCTTCTGTCTTTCAGAACGAGTTCAACATCAGCGAAAACATGGGCAGGCCGCTGGGGATCCTGCAACGTATCTTCTCCTTTTCCAAAGGATCAAAACGTTCAAAGGATCTCTTCGATGGTGATTTGGTCAACGAGCATGGGCACAACGTCGACGCCGACGATGACGACCTACGTCGAACTGCAACTGTTCGTACCACTGGAGGTATTGGTGGTCTAGGAATGGGAATCACCAATACTGAAAGTGAGATTGTAACTAAGCCATTGGGTTCGTCATCCAGCAAGTCGGGCGGACGAGGAATGAAGAAGAGACGGCTCCGAAGAGCCAGTCTAAGTGCTTCAAACTTACTTTCTTGGGGACAGGATAGAGGAATCAGCTCACAAGTTCTTCCTTCTATCCATAGAGATGATAAAGACGTCACCTGGCAAGAGAATGTAGCACAAGATAGTCGCGAACCGCACGAGCAACACGGGGGATCTTCCGGTTCGGGTGTAGCTCAGATGGAAGAACCCCCTTTTCTTGATCCAAAGATTGGTGCAAGGAAAAAGCAATTGGAAGCCGAGGAAAGGTTCACACGAATCTTGAGGAGCTCGAGTACGAAATACAAAGTCATCAGCGAACAACATCTTGATGAAATTACTCCAATTGGTGAAGTCGTCTCACGAGTTTCTGGATGCAATGTCTGACTTTAACCCCATTCAGAACACCCAATACAGGCCATATCGTCCAGGGCCAATGAATCGGAGCCTCTTCCTCAAGAGCGTGGACATGCCTCGCTACCGCGGGCGAGGGCGCAGTCTCTTGGCTTTCATTCCTTCCTGCCTATCCCTAAGCCCACTAGTGTGCCGGCCGTTCCTTCGACCATCAGTCTCGCCTCACAGTATCGTGTAACGGTTCATCGTCGACGTGTTCACTCTCGAACCAGCTTCCCTGACGCCAATCGGGCGCTTGACCATCTCAATATGACAGAGTCTGAAATTTCTTGCCGCGACTCACCTGGCGCAGCACTCGAAGTGCCAGATATATCTATTTCGGCATCAGCAATTCATTTTAATAGTTTTGAAGCTACAAGTTCTCGGGAGAGCGAAGAAAAGCCAGCAAAAATAGCCATTGGTACTCCAGACGTTGCAGATACAGAATATTCCAACCGCCTGCAACAATTAACCGCGACTACCACACAGATCACCCGCTTGTCGACTCCTGAGTCGAACGAAAGGGTTACACTACCATCCCCTGCATCTGGAACAAAAGTACAAACTTTGCCCACCAACCACCAAGGGCATCACCCCTCATGTAACTCGTCCAATCTCTCGATTGATTCCTGTCCCTCGATACACACAGCGATCGCCGAGGAACCCCAGCCGAAAGACCTCAAGGTCCTTCAAGAGAAAGTGGAACCAGGCTTTGCATCATGCAGTCGATATAGCATATCGCTGGAGGATGATCATTCCATCGGTAGGTATCCGTCTCATTTCGGCGAACTCGAGCTGACACTTTTACTAGGTCGAACATGTTCCCCAACTAAGTCTCAAGCATCCAAATCAAGAAATGTTTTGAAGAAAAACTGGAGAGGAAGACGTACCAGTGATTCTAATGACGCCGTTCTGGTGCAAAACGAGCATCAGAACTATCCAGAACACTTCGTTACCGCCGCTGCCAAGAATCCTAGAACAAAACGGAAAGGCAGTATCCATAATATCTTATCCATCATTACCACAGTGGAGGGGGTCATTGATAAGGTGCAGACGTCAGCAATTGGCGGTTTCCGTCAAATCAGCCGTCCTATCTCCAAAGACGACAAACGTCCTAGTAAATCTCTCATACCTAACGCCGAGGATGATAGACACATTGCTTCGCTAATCAAGCATTGGTCCCATGACCGTGGAACCTTGGGTACTGTGGACATGCCGTGCGATGAGCAGCACCTCGATCGTCTTCGTAGCGATCCTTCCGTGGTTTCGCTTCTTGATGTCTACCAACCTGACGGTACCTTGAAACAAGGTACTTTCTCCAATACTCCAGTAAAGTATTTGCGAAGAAACGCGTCGAATCGCCAGCCTAAGACATTGACCACCGTCTCTCCTCTTGCGAGGGGCAAAAGTCTGAGCAGAGATCAGCCTCTTCAAGGGAGCGAAGATGTTCAAATGGAGTCACGGGCTATGAGGATGAGGCGAACGTATGATCAGGCCTTGCACGAGCCAATCTGCCCATCTCTGAGGTATGTAGGAACCTCAGAGTTCGTACTTACATTGACCAGATGATCCCCGTAGGTCGAGCCAAGATACTCAGAAGCGCGCTTCATCTCTAATGAGCCTTCCAAAGACAGAAGAGCTCACGACCGGGCCTTCCACTTTGCCGAATCATGTTTCGAATTTCTCGCCCGACTCGCGGCACAATCCAGCCACCAATACTCGATCTTCGAATACCCATTCACGCTTCTTCGGTACATTCCAACCGGGAATCACGCAGCATTTGGAAGATTCGTACACCTTGTCCAACTCTACATTATCATCCAAAGCAAACATCTCCGCGTTAGCTGATGCCTCGATGGTAGTCGAACCCGGATCTAAAGGTGACGCTAGAATGGTCGATGAAGATCTTCTCGTTGGAGAAGATTCAGAAAGTATGGTGCATAGTGACCATATTCATTCAGTAAATGAACAGGGTGGTGGAGACGGAAAATACGAAACGATCCATAAAAGCCCGAATCGCCGTGCTTCGGGGGTTTTCGCTTTCCTGAATGGGAGGAGGGGAACAGAGAACTGCGGTGGGACCACTGCAGTCAGCTCAGGGAAGACTATCCAAGGTGAGCCCGCGCAATGCTGTTGCTCACCGTTCCTAATAAAATTATATGGCACTACTGATTTGCAGATACCTCTGTTGTGGTTCATTCTTCCTTCCTCCCAATGGCCGCGCTCACGTCTCAAAGTGTACAACGAGTCGATGAAGTCTCGACAGACATTTCTGGAGGGCCTCTAGGCAACGCGGCTTTGGAGAGCGATAGCTTTGCCTCTCAGAATTCTACGGATAGAGTCCTTCTCCGTGGTATATACAGCTTCCTTCGAGGCATCCAATCTGAGGACACAGGCTTACAAGCTGGGCCAACAACACCTACCAACGATAAGATTCCCATAAACGTCACCTCAGAGCTTGATGATAATGGGAAGGATGAAGATCCTTTCATGGCGAGTTCGATCAACGTCAACAAAGCCCTTCCATCCACCCCCTCTACCGAGCAGCCACAGCCTAACGCCATACTCACTAGCTTTAATCTATCGCATGCATCAGATAAACCATTATTCGTACCTCTCTCGTCGTTGCCCGCCTTATCTCCTCTTGGAAGCACTTTCCCAGACCGGCATGCCAAAGTGGCTGACTCCCCTGCCGCTTCACCTTCAAAGCGCCTCGGTGACCCCAATGAAAATAATCTGGACCTGGAGTTCAAGAGTAACAAGCTCCCCCTCAGCAATCACGGTCGACCGGGCAGACAAGGGTCGACTCACAGGACTAGTACAGTCACTCACGCAAATAGCAACGGAATCAAGACCTTGAACTCGGGCAGCACTCCACAAGAACGTGGACTTGGAGATGGCCGAAATTTCAACATTGCTAGTAGTGCGCAGACCGGAAGAATGTTTGGGCCTAGGAGCCCCCGCCCACCTTCCACCAAAACGCCTTCTGGATATCGTAAACAGACGGTGCAGAACAAAGCCGAAATAACTGAAAACAAAAAAGCTTTGGCGAGGAACTCTTCTGTCAAGCAAGCCCTTCGCAGTCCGACACCCAATAGGCGGAAGCAAGTAACCTTCATTGAAGGATACCCTTTCTCAGAGGAGCGTAAGTGCCTTCCTTTGTCTGACGTATCTTTGCTGACTTGCTCGCAAAGTCTTTCCGGCCATTCTAACCCCAAAGGGGCCAGATATCGACAGGCCAACGAACAATCTGCAGACCCCTCAACGCAGATTATCTCACCTCGAGGCATCACCCGCATCTTCGTCCAAGCCCGGTGTCTACGGTCGCGAAATCATGGCGCTCGCTAGATCCAAATCGGGTCGTTGATTATTCATCCAGTTCAAGACCAGAGTGAAACCGTTACTATCACTATCTTGTCTCAACCATCATTTTGTTTATCCACTAATTCGTATTCAAAGCCCGCCTTCTCGTAGCTTTGTATCGCATGTAATTTCTTGGTCTTTGTATACTACTAGTTCATATACAGCACGTAAAAAACAGACTCAGAGCTTTCCTAATAATTCGATCAGCCGCTTGGCCAGGTTGTGCAACGCAGCGAAACCGAGGTCGTTACTTAGGCCCTACCATAATTATCCCCGCTTTCGAACCTCGTATAAAATGGAGACTTCTATAGATGTCGTTACGACGGACGAAGAGACAGTAAGTATGCATTCGCTGCCTCGAAATTGTGCACGATCGTCTGACTATCGAGCATTGCAAGTAGTTTGCGGCCGCCACAGCAAGGCTTCCAACCGAGATTATGCATCATATTCTCATGATAGGTGCCGAAGAGCGAAGTCGTGGAAAGATATTTGGGGCACGTTGTATGCGTCTCGCCAGTTGGATTCGGCCTTGGGTCGCACCTGTTCTCTACCGCGATGTCGATCTTTGGTCGGAACAACAAGCATCAAGCTTTCTTTACGCTATAGAAACCACGGGCGAACGTCACAGTCTGCCTCTTTCTTCGATGGTACTGACGCTGGCCGTCAAGACCATCGCATTCTCCGCATACGAAACCCAGCACCCGCAGTCTCGCATCTTACCACAAACCGAAGCTGGAAATTTTACCCCAGCAGGAACAACCAGCCTGACTATCATGAAGATCCTGTCGGTCCTCACACGAGCGAAAGACATCCCTTTACCCTTACGGCATCTCAGTATCCCAATGGTCATTTTGGCGACGAAAAGGCAGCCGGATTCGCCTCTTCTTACAATGCCCCGATCTATCACCATCACAGGCGTCGACGGCCTGATTTGGAATGCGTACGAATGGAAGAACGTCACCCATATACGACTTACCTCTTATAATCCTATGTTCCAGGAGACAAAATGGTTCTTACGCCTACCTGCACTTACCCACTTTGCCTTTGCTTTCTATTACGAGATCCCCCTCGGTCTTCGGATCGCCGAGGAACTGACTGCGGGGAGTCAAGTACAGTACGTTGTTATGCTCGTTTATCCCCCTGTACAGGGAGGTAGGGGACGTACTGCTGCGAGGGAGAACAGCAAAGCGCTTCAGAGGCTCGATGAACCCAGTTTAGTCGTCTGGGAGGATACTCCACAGATGGTAGCCAAATTTGAGGATGAAAATGTTGATCGTTTCTGGCGAAATGTAGAGAGAATCGTGCATACACAGAGAAAAGAAAAAGCGGAAGCTCTAAATGGGGCATAGGTCTCAGAAGAGCGTCGGGTTGTAACATAGCTCTCGCGTCTTTGCTTGCGTAGTGTATGTGTGCGCATTGTTTCAATTCACTTATTTGGGTTAAAGGCGTCTTTGACCTGCAACGATGAGTTGCGAGGTTTGGAGGGAAGTTTGGAACTGACCTCTTTTAAGAACTTCTCGTCGGTCAAGGCACGAATACCTAACACGGTGAGTGCCTTAGAGACCCTGAGAGTGCATTCATGCGCAACCTTGGTTCTGGCAGCATCAGTAAAGCCTCGCGTGTGGTTCCCGCCGTTTGGTGTTGTTGGAATAGCTACGTACGTCAACGGGGGAGATATGTGCGAGGTAAACGAGCCCATACCGTAGGATGGATGAAGAGAAGGTAACTCTGAGGCAACGATCAGCCAACAAATATCCAAGAATGAGTCTGCGTACCGTATGTTACGTTCCCCTATAGTTCACCTCAGGCGTGAATCTCAACGGAGCGCAGAGGAGCGATTGATACTCACGAAGTCTGCGATAAAATCAGGCCTCCCGTTTTAACGTCGATATATAAACTTACCAGTACTTCCTCCAATGGCACCTTCCATAGAGTTGGGGCCCATACCATATTTTTGGATGATATGTAGATATTCTTTGGCGAGCATAGTGTTCTGTCGCAGGTCATACATGGTCTCGTCGGTTCTCATCTCCATCTTGCACCCTGTCGATAATGCGGCTGCTCTGACACCGCGACACATTTAGGGATCATCCAGGCCAAATTCAAACGAAAGCTCACTTAAAGCAATTAGTAACCCGCTCTTTGAGAATTTCGACTTCGGCCGCAGACGGTGCTCTTACTAACCATCTCATCTTTGCGTAGTCCGGGATGACTAATCGACGATGTAAGGAGTTACTCGTTGGTATGAGGAATAAAGTTACTGTTAGGTGCCCAATCTCTTCCTTCCATGATACCGTGGACACGGTGGGTAGGTTTGATTTGCTGTCGAAGCACAGAGATGGCGGAGTATGCGAGGAAGGCTGCATCCAGCGCGTTTTTCCCTTCCCAAGGAGCGGCAGAGGCGTGTGCACTGTTATGATATTAGTCCTTTGCATACGTATGAAAACTGAGGTACGCACGTATGACCAAAATATTCCACCTGAATACCAGTCAGAGCGAGGGATGGACCGACACCCGAAGATTTTTTGGGACCAGGGCCAGGGTGGCACATGAGACAGAGGTCCATGTCCTTGTACCCTCCTTTTTCGATAAGTGCCACTTTGCCAGCCCCTCCTTCCTCCGCTACGAAGAACAATAGTAAGAGCGACGGGGAACATACCAAGAAGTATGGAGGGTAGAATTGACGTCCAAATAGATCACATACCTGGAGTTCCAAGAAGAACGATGTTTCCATCCAAGTCGTGCTTCTCCAATGCGGCTTTTGCGGCTATTGCAATACCAACTCCGGCGATAGCTATCAGGTTATGACCACAAGCATGCCCTATCGCGGGGAGAGCATCCATTTCGGAGTTGATACCAAGTGTATGGATGGTGGACGACTGTTCAGACACTTTCGATGCAGAGGAACGAAACTTGAAGTCTGCCCTCCAGGCAGTATCTAAGCCCAAATAATGCCTTGTCACATCAAATCCGTACGATTCCATGAAGGCGGTCAGAGTATCATGCGCGAAGTGCTCCTTCCACATAAGTTCGGGGTGATCTACAATTCTCATTAGAATTAAATCAGATAATGTGCAAGGAAATACGCCTTACCATGAATCTTGAGACTCAACTCCCTCAAGGCGGGACTCAACTCATCGATTCGATTGTTGATGGTCTCGACGATCTCCTGGTCTACGAATGACACATGTTTCTCGTCACTAGTATATGCTGTATCTGTATATGGTGGAAGAAT
>WSTQ01000394.1:0-14642 GCA_019627725.1 Serendipita sp. 401 | reverse complement strand
TCTTGGATTGGTCTGGTTTAGAGGATTGGAAATTGATGGGAGTTTTACTTAGCTGGAGAGGTTTTGTTCGCCGAAGTGTTGGTCACGCCTACTGGTCAATCCAAGGGTTGCGGGTGAGTGTTGGGTTCTCTTGAGGACATGACTCCTTTACGTTTTTTTCTTTTACTGAACATGATCCCGTATAGTATTGTTGAATTCTCAACGCAAGAGGACGCGCAACGCGCAATCAAAGAACTCTCAGAAACCGTGTTCATGGGTCGACCAGTTTATCTTCGCGAGGTTTGTCCCTTCTTTTTTTTTTCTTTCCCCTCGGTATCTCTCTTTTCACAGTGCTTACTGCTGCTCTACACTCTAGGACCGCGAAACAGAGTCTCGGTTCGGTGCAACACCTGTACCCGGCAAAATTGGGATGGCAATGGCAGGCTATGGTGGTAGTGGGGGTGGTGGAAGCGTTCCCCCTCCTCGAAGCAGTGTAGGTGGGAACCCAGGTAATCAATTATATGTGGGAAACGTGAGTCGTCGATGCTCTTATCAGTTAACTGCGGTTACTCATGGTGTCTGTCATCTATAGTTGCCGTATCAGGCGGGATGGCAAGACCTGAAGGATCTTTTCCGCTCGGCTGGGAATATTGTGCGTGCGGATATCAATATTGGGATCGATGGCCGTGCAAAGGGGAGCGGAACAGTCGTGTACGAAACGGCAAAGGACGCTCAAGCCGCAATCTGTACGTTTTTCTTCTTTTTGTTTTGTCTCTTTGGGTTTAAATTCGTCTCCGATTTACGATTCTCATAGCAATGTATCATGGTTACGAATGGTACGGACGCGTTTTGGAGGTGCGAGAGGTAAGTAAAAAAGGAAAAACTTTTTGTCCCAAAATTTTCCGTCCATGAAGTAATTGATTGCGGATTGCGTCACAGGACCGGTATGCGGGGTTACACGGGTCTCGCGGACGGGGTGCGCCACGAGGACTTGGGATGGGACGAGGGTTCCCACCTAGGGGAGGGTACGGTGGACGAGGTGGCGGAGGTGGAGGAGGATATGGTCGTGGTGGAGGTGGAAGAGGGACGGGGAACCTCTATGGGGACTATACGGGGCCAGACCAAAACTATGGAGGCGGTGGAGGTGGAGGTGGTGGAGGTGGTGCTGGTGGCGGAGGTGGTGGTGGAGGGGATAGTTCGTATGGGAATGGGTCGTATGGTGCTCGACCGAATCCAGCGGATTTACAACCGAGTCAACAGATTATGGTTCGAAATGTGAGTCCCCGCTCGCTCACTCATCCACTGGATTTTTTTTTTTTTCTTAATTGTTGTACTTTGCAGTTGCCCTGGTCGACTGCGAATGAAGACTTGGTGGAGTTGTTCGAGACGACGGGGCATGTGGAATTGGCGGAGATTCTGTATGCTGGGGATCGATCAAAGGGGTCTGGGGTCGTACAGTTTGCTCACGTCGAAGAGGCGGGGACGGCGATTGGTACGTGATCTCCCGTCTCACTCTTCCCCCCCTTCTTTTTCTCTTTCCATTCATCCCGTTTGTTCGTGGGTTTGCTGATGACGGTTTGGGTTTGGGGTTTATAGCCAAGTTTAATGGATATTTGTATGGTGGTCGACCGCTCGGTACGTACCACGTTCCTTTCTCTCTCTATGGATGATCTCGAATTCTAATACTGAGTGTTTTGCGGGGTTACGTGTAGATGTCCAATACAACGACCGATGGCATCATTTTACTTCGACGGCCGCAAAGGGAACACTCTGAAACCCAATCCTCGATTGCGTCATTATCCTCGTCGTTGTTTATCATCATCATCATCATCACCACTTTTTTTTGAAATGGGGAGTCTGGAGAGAGTAGTCGTCTAGTTAGGCTGGGGTAGTTAGGCTGGGGGTCGGGCAAAAATGGCGGTTATGGCGGTGGGCAACCACTCCGGTAGGCCGGTCTGTTTGACGGGACAGAATGGTCAGTTGATCGGTCGATCTATCGTGTCGATGTCGATGGAAAGAAAAGAAGAAGAAGAAAGAAAGAAATATGATGGAACCAAAACTCAAAATCATCTTGCACCGTATGTTTTTCCCACCTTTTTTTTTTTTTTTTTTTACATTGGACTCTTTTTCCCTCTGTTTCTGTTTCTTGAACGAATGAATTCAACGATAATTTTTTTTCGGTTCTCGATAACTCCGTGAAGTGTCGTCAGTTGAGGTATGCCAAGGCTGGAAGAACTTGGAGAAGTCAGGAGGGACGCCGAACATATGAATGATTCTAGAATTTGGGGGAAAGGAAGAGGCTGGGGACTTTTCACGTATGGGAATTTGGAGGCTGGGATTGCTCGAATGTTCTGGGAGGCTGGAGGCTGGACTGGACCATCCTGCCAGCGCTACGTTGTGTGTGTCATATGGCGCCATTTGAGGCTGACGTGGAACGGGAATTGGGAAGACTGGATTTGGGATCATTCGCACGTAATCTATTCTCAACGGGGGCGGCGGATTATATAAGCACCCGGTCGGTTCAAGGCTGCTGATTGCTGATTGCTTAAATTCCGGTCGGAAGCCCAAACCCTCGATACTTTGTCCCCAACCCCCATCCCGGCCTGCCTTTCCGCTCTGCTCTGACCTCTCGTCAGTGCTGTAGTCACTGTTGCATCGCAGCAAGTATATAAACACAAACTCGCCCGTATTCTTGATTGTGGTCGACGAGCCAACTCGACTCGACTCGACTTGACTTTTGCTCCGCTCCACCACCCACGCTCCACCACTAATTAACTCTCCACTTTTTGGGCTCATCGACAATGCTGAGCGATACAACAACTACCACTGTTACATCTCTCTCTCTCCCACTATCTGGTTCCCCAGCGCACAGTGAGTCACCCCCGTTTCTTAGGCTGCTGCTGCTGGTTAGCGAAATGCTGTCCACCAAGTCATGCCATCCAATTAGCACACGAACATGAACTAGATATTGACAAGTACCATTTTCACAGAACCAGTAATCTACTCTCCAAACGACTTACTACAACTCGCCCCATCGCCATTCTCTTCCTCCTCGGCGTCATCATCATCGTCTTCTGCGGCGTCTTCGAACCAACCCTCGCCTTTCTCTCTGACATTCTCTTTACCTTCTTCCTTACAACTCCCTTCTTCTATTTCGCAACAAATGCTCTTGTCACGATTACAAAACTTTCCGGACATTTTGGCTCCGTCCGCTGCGGAAGCCTTAGCCGCTGCGACTGCGACGAATCCATCCGGAACCGACACAGCCACAACCGGCAACGACAGCGGCAGTCTCTCGTTATTCGACGTACCAGTGGATGACGACGATGACGATGAAGAAGAAAGAAGTGATAAAGATGGGGATAGTGAGGATGGGGATGGTGAGGAAGAGGATGAGGAGGAAGAGGAGGAGGAAGAAGAAGAGGATGGATTCGTATATGGCGAGTCGAGGTTTAACAAACGGGACGATCTCGGATTTCATGAAGTCGAAATGTTGAAAAAGGCAGTGAGATATGCGTTGGTGGGTGGCAGAGGCAGACGGACGGCTGTGGTGTGGCAAGCGCAGACGCCTAGGACGCCCAGTAGGGCTGCGAGTCCCGTGCGCAAGGTAGAGATGCCTGCCATTGCCGCTGCTGCGGAGGTAGATGGCAAGGAAGCAAAGGAAAGCGCAGTCGCGGATGGGACGACGGTTGCGCTTGCAGTTGGAAAGCCGACAAATCGACCATTTATTGTTCATACGAACCCTTCGTCGCAGCCGCCTGTATTGGTCACTCGTCCGAGTAACAGCAGATGCAACAGTAGATCCAGATCCAGATCGGGAACGTTGTCGTTGTTCTCCCATGGCGAGCGCGGTGGTGGTGGTAATGGTGGAGGTGGTGGTGGTGGAGGTACCACCAATCCGGCTCGTCAGGGGATGGGCGTCTGGCGGAGTAGGACGTTGATGGCTCGTATGGCGAATCAACAACAACAATATCAGCAGCAATATCAGCAGCACAACCAGCGCCGACAGCAGCAATTGCAGACGATACGAAGCGGATCGGTATTGGTGGAGGCAAAAAAGACGAGTGTAAACGCGGCAGGGGCAGGGGCAAGGGCAGAGGAGGCCACCTCGTGGAGACGTCTCGAGCGTGGTTCGGAGTGGAGGTGGAACGAACGCTCGGGTTCGTACGTCGTCGTCAAAGTGTGACCCATCGTCCCCAATCGACATTGACATCAACCTCAACCGCACAGTGCAGTCCAGTGCAGCATTCTTGGATACGGACCAAAATGCTCTACACTCTCCTTCTTGTTTCTTTTCTTTCATATTCTCGTCGTCTTCGACGTCGTCGTCACTCCTTCTGTCCGCGTTTTTTTACAAACCGAACACGTAACGATAATCCAGTTTCTCCTTAATTCCCTTCCCTATACACCTCTACACCTCTACACCTCTACACCTCTCCCCCTCTCCTCCTCTACTCTGGTTCGAGTTCATAGTGTATGAACCGGCCCCTTCCCTCCACAATCCTAGATTCTATCGATATAGATAGTTTTTTTTTCCTGTCGTGTACACTTATGCAGTACAGTACCGTACGTCGTGCAAAATCAAACCAAAACCTCCCCCCCTGCAGGTTTTTTGTTTTTCTGCGTTGCTTAGTTATCAATCGTGAGGTTTTCTGTCACAAGTCGATCGAGGCAAAACGACGAAGCCTGTGATTGTACTTTGTGTCGGGGTATTATTAATAACTACCAGAGTTGGAACGTTCAAAAGAAATAGTCGAGTGAATGATTTAAAGATTAAAGCAGACGCTTGTCTTACTTGTTTTGGCGGTTATGGGTACGACCAATTGCGCAAGCTTTATCTCTCTTTCTACCGTCTCCTTCCCTCCCTCCACGATCACCCGAGATATCGACGCCGAAAAGTGAAATATAGTTTAACATCTTGTCAATCTCCTACTGGTCGATCTCGGGTATCATGAAGTAGAAATGTTGGAAGGGCAGCGAGATATGTGTTGGTTGATGGAAGAGGGACCGTCTACTGGGTCTAGTTAATAATTTACTGCATATAATCTCCGACTCGAGAGAAGCATGTCGTAAGAAGCCATACAAAAGCTAACGACCGATGATCTGGCTGGGAGCCAGAAGCTCTATTTAACCATTATAAATGCCTAGATAGAATCAACAGACGAGCTGGTATATACACAACATTCGAGCTATTTGCGACATTCGGACCACTCGGTGCCACAGCGGAAGTTGCTGAAATCGATCCATGTCGAACGAAGAGGGCTGTTTGTCGGCAAGGAGAGAATGTGGGGGTACTTTAGTCCGTGGCGATTGTTAGGAGGAACCCAGTAAAGGAGCCGATTGGACGAAGTGACCCATCCGTCTTCTGACAATGAGCAGTCATCAAATCCTGGAGGCGCAAAGTGAGAACCGGCGTGCTGTGATTGCGTGTGTGTTAGCGGAAAGCAAAGCAACGAGACTAGCGGACGAGACCCACGAGGTGGAGAAGATGCATTCCCGGATGAAGGTCGTGAGATCGAGGCGAGGGAACTTTACTGGAGACACTGCCTAAGGGAGATCCTATGGCGGAAACTAAGCGAGTATTGGGATGTGGCTCCAATCCCAATGACTGGTTTATGTCGGAGCCCTGCGACAGGGTAGCCGTGTTATCCGACTTGGGTACAGTTTGGCGATCATCTAGATGGAATGGTAGAGGCCGAGCATAGTGAATGTGGTCCCGAGGTGGCTCTCCCAGTACCTTACCCATTTCAACATTCCACAGACGAACTGTGTTATCTGAAGAGCCAGATACGATGCGATAACCATCTGCAGCGAACGCTACAGACTGAACAACGCCAGTGTGGCCGTGTAATGGTGCTCCTAGTGGTTGGCCTGTTTCAGCATCCCAAAGCCGAATCGTCTTGTCTGAAGACCCAGACACAATGCGACGACCATCGGAGGAGAATGCCACTGAATGAACATTACTAGTGTTGCCCCGGAACCGCACCCCCAGTGGCTGGCCTGTTTCAGCATTCCATAGCCGGATCGTTTTGTCGTCTGAGCCAGATACAACGCGGCGACCATCTGGGGAGAAGGCCACGGACCAAACAAAGCCAGTATGGCCGTGTAATTGTCCTCCTATTTCTTGACTTGTTTCGGCATCCCATAGACGAATTACGCCGTCTAAACCACCAGATACCATGCGACGACCATCTGGAGAGGATGCGATAGACCAAAAATAGTGGCTGCGGCCTCGGATTGGCGTTCCCAGCGCCTGGCCTGTTTCAGCGTCCCACAGGCGCACTGTATCATCAGTTGTGGCATATATAATGCGACGGCCATCTGGGGAGAAAGCCACATATCCAATATGGCCAATACGGCATCGGAGTAGTTCTCCTAGTGGCTCGCCTGTTTGGGCATTCCAAAGCTGGATTGTGTTGTCTTCAGAGCAGGATACTATACGGAGACCATCTGGGGAAAATGCTACAGATTGAACAGAGTCGATGTGACCGTGGAGCGGCTCTCCCAGCGCTCTCCCAGTTTTAGCATCCCATAGTCGAATTGTGTTGTCTAAGCTGCCAGACGCAATGCGATGACTATTTGGGGAGAACGCTACAGACAGAACCCAGCTATTGTGACCCTGGCGTGGCATTCCCAGTGTGCGGCCTGTTTCAGTGTCCCACAGCTTGATTGTAGTGTCTGCCGAGCCAGATAAGATGCGATGACCGGATGGGGAGAATGCTACGGACTGAACTGAGTCGGTATGGCTCCGGAGTGGTTCTCCCAATGCCTGACCTGTTTTGGCATTCCACAACCGGATCGTCTTGTCTGAGGAACCGGATACAATCCGATGGCCATCTGGGGAGAATGCCACAGATAGAACAAAGCCAGTATGGCCGTGCAGTTGCTCCCCCACTGCTCCGTCTGTTTTAGCGTCCCACAGCCAGATCGTGTTATCTAAACTACCAGATGCAATGCGGCGACCATCTGGGGAGAACGCTACAGACACAACCCAGCTAGTGTGCCCCTGGCGTGGCGTTCCCAATACCTGGCCAGTTTCCGTATCCCATAACCGAACTGTCCTGTCTCTAGAGCCGGATACAATTTGGTGACCATCTGGAGAGAATGCTACAGAGTGAATCTTGTCAGAATGACCTCGAAGCGGCCCTCCCACTGATTCGCCTGTTTCTGCATCCCATAGCCGGATTGTGTGGTCATATGAGCCAGACACAATGCGACGACCATCTGGGGAGAATCCCACAGACCGAACACAGTCAGTGTGGCCCCGAAGTGGTTCTCCCAGTGTCTGGCCTGTCTCAGCATCCCACATCCGGATTGTATTGTCTGAAGAGCCGGTGACAATCCGATAACCATCCGGAGAAAATACAACAGAGAAAACAGTGCCAGTGTGACCCCGCCACTCCTGTGGTGGTTTTGGCCAAACATTTGAACAGCCAATCGATACCGACATCGTGTTCGGAAACAGATTCTTTGTTTCTTCTCGAATATGTGACCGTTCTGCCGCGAATGGTATAGACGAAATATAGATGTGAGGGATGCTTTCGGAAATTGGGGTTGAAAAGGCAATCATAAATCGCTTGATGTCGTCAAGTCTTTCCTTCGGTATCTTGCTCTTACCCTATTCATCAGTCCACGGTTCAAATGTACTTCAAAATAGACAGCTCACCAGACACCAGGTTCCAACCGCTTGAAGATCTCTCAATACCTTCGGTATCTTCTCTATCGCGCTTAAAACTTCGATCCAGTACAAAGGAAAGGCACTGTCAACAAATTGAAGATCTGTACCATTAACGTTGTCACTGAAATCTCGACTGCTCTCCGCAAAATGGCTCAGCCAGTAGACGCACCCATACTGAAGTTGTTCGGATATATATCTTGAGACTCTCTCTTGAAGGTCTGTTACCTCCTTGTTGCGAATGAAGGATGATTTCAATCGACAAATATTGAATCGGAGCTCTCGTTTCATAGTTGTAAGACACCCGTTCGCCATCAACCCATGTGCGTCAGCCACATCGATGTGAAATATACCAGCTACTCTCCTATCCTCGAGAAACTCGCGGAATGTTGGATGCAGGATGACGACCGTCCCATCATGGCGGACGTTCAAAACGCTTGCCAGAAATTCAACAACACGTCCTGTACATTTGACCCCAAGAAGCGCATCTATAGTCGATATAGAGAGGGGAGTAGCTGCTGCCAAAACGGCTTGAAGCACCTCAATCACTTCTTTCGGTGCCCCCGAGTCCGCCGGTTCTCCATCTTCGCCTACTCCGCAGATCTTGGTGAGTATCGCCAAGTATAACCTATTGATATCGTGGAGTGAATTTTGTTTGGGATCCATTAGCTCCTGTAGCCTCGACCGAGGGCTTAGCGAGTTCTGTATAGTTTTACAGGCCGTACTTGCCAATATGAACAGGCAATTTACCCGTTTGGCCAGCTGGATTACTTCATCTGCCGTCAGTTCCGACGATCGAATAAGGTGTCTCATCTCGTGCTTCACGAACATCGCGATATCCTCCTGGTTCGATTGGAGCCCTATGTCATGTAGACTATCCGTATATGAGCGATATGAACTAAGTAGTTCAGTTATATCCCTCTCGGGTCGACTCGTGATGAATATCTTGAGCCGAGTCGCTTGCCCGAGGGAGGAAAGAAGGCTACGAAGAATAATGATCCTATCCCTTTCGTGACATTCGTCCAGAGCATCGATGACAAGGACTACACCGACGTCTTTCAATGGAGAAATCACTAGCTTTTGTAGCTTCTCCTCAAAAGGACACATCGTAGGTACAGGTCCAATCGCTTTGATCCCATCAATGATGGACGGGAGCAACCGAGGCTGGTTGTTTGCCATTTGAGCGGCGATAGTATCACAAAATACTTGTTTGCTGGTCGAACTGGGACGATTCTTGTCAAAGAAGAAACAAGCCCCTAAACGTCCTTCGGCTTTCCACTCGCTTGAAAGTTGCTTGGCGATCGTCGATTTGCCGGCTCCCGCTACATCCGCAAGCCAACAGACTTGTGTTGTCCTCGGGTCGTTGGCCCATTGGCGAATAGAGTCTAGGACCACCGTACGGGTACCGTTCAAACAGGTGTTATGATCGTCTCCAGTGGCGCTCGGGAGTGGAGCCAGCTTAGTGATGTAGGTGGTATCGCCTGCATGACCCATTTTAGCCATCGTTCAAATATGAATTTACGATGCTTGCCTATGGCTTCCAATGATATCTCAACATTCTTGACATCTTCTTCGACAATCTTGACCCCTGTCTCAATCCTATGCGCCGCTTCGTGCACCTGCACGATCATTTTCCGCTACTCAAAAAAATTAAATAAAAAGAAGACGCTGGAAGCCACTGAATAGTCATCATACACACCATGAAGTCCTTCCAGCAATTGTCCACGTCCCGATTCAACGTTACAATCTCCTCTTTGTCTGTACGGGAATGCAGGTATGCCTCGAACCTTCTACGACTGCTGGTCAGAAGTACTTTTTCGAGTATATTCTCCAGTTTTCTAATGGAATATGGTGTTTATTAGTTCAAGGAGTATTATTATATTGCTCACTGCTCATATGTGTTGGCCGCGACCAGGAGTTCTGTTGAATGGGGGCCCGACCAATGGGACAAATCGTCGTGCATATCCTTGATTTGAGTCGAGAGATGTTCACCGAGCCTAATCCAGTCTTCCTTGTTTACTTTTACACTCTGACGTGTTTGGATTAATCCAGTGTTCCCTCTCATGGTATACTCGTGTAGTGCTTACTCGGATGGTTTCCAAGATTGTGATTAATATTCCGGCAGTAGCCTTGAGCGGGGCTAAAACTGGAGCTCCCTCGCATGCATCCTTGACAATATTTGCACTCACAAGTGCAGAGTCTATGATCTTGAGTGGGCGATTACGAGGCTTGCTGGACATGATAGGACTATAGCAGGATAAGAAGTTTTGACTTCAGGCAAAAAGGAAGCTGGGTCGTAGGTGAACAGATACGGGGTTGTGCAGGTAGGCGCCAAGTGACGATGCCACTCTCCTGAGAGACTCCAGTGGCTCAGGTTAACGTGTGCAGAGATCGTGGTAACCAGATTGAACTATCAGTGTGCTCATTCGTTACATCAGTTAAATAGCATCGATCTCAATCTCTTTAGCTTCCATAGGAAAGGATTCAACTTGACGCAAGCAAATACATGTATATATCTGTAGTCATATAACACTTATTTGGCGGCGATTGCGGATAATTAAGAAGGGAAATGCAGGGAAACAGCGGTATTAAACGGCAGCAGAAGCTAACGCCAATCAGCGTCCACTTTGGACCCCAAACACCTCGCAGCGGGAACTGGAGGGAGTTCCAGTAAGTATCTCCAGTTCGTTGTATTTCTCAAGGATTCCCGGTGTGTCGGTGGAGGCGCTGGATATTGGCCGTATTCGCGGTTCAAACTGTTCCCACATGACTTAACCTCGCCTAGGACGCCCACGAGTGTTTCCTCTGTATTAAGGCCAGTTGTATAACACTCATAATACATCTCCTTATTGGCGATGAAGACCGATATTGGGTGGCAGTTCGTATTTGATCCATCGGGCATGCTTGGCTGTCTCGTAAGCGATGGGGAGTACGGGCTTGTTTTCTCGTGAAAGAGACTTCATTTACGACCTTAACATCGTGAAAAGAAGCGATTTATACGCATGTATCCTCTTTACCACTGGCCAGTTACGGGATAACGACCGTTATTGGTCGGCTCCGCGGTCCAAGTCTCTAGCGAACCCTCCTGGCGTACCCAACCCAGCCACTCTTCCCATTGCGCGGTCATTGTCTTGTTCCAATCACATCATAGCTCTCAATTGAAGGTGTCAGGTACCGAACAGCGCCCGTTTCGGGACAGATCATTCACACGCCCTCATTCCCGAGCGCATTACAGGTATAGATAGGGATGCTGAATTTACAAGGAAATATTGTGCTATTCCGCGCACCTTAGCCGTTCCGCTTACATAACAGCCTTCTCCTTCTTACGGGAAACGATGCCAGTAGAAGCGGAATTATGATTGATGGGGGCGTCTGACAGCCGAGCAGCGCACACTACGTACTTACTATGCACTGAGTATTGTCTTTTCACATTATACTGTAGTTTTTCATCGCGTCGATTTCCATCCCATAGTCCGTAGCAAACGGACTTTCAGAACTTACTCTCTTCCCCCTTCCCACTCCCCTCGAACGCAAGCTCACGTTGCCCCCCGACGATTACAGCACCAATCGAGAAACACAACCCAGTGGAAGACCAGGAGTTGTTGACATTTTGGCCTGGATCCGCATCGCTACGAGCGACAAAGAGCTGGTATACAGTGAATTTTGGTGAGTAGATGGACAAGATTGTGATTTCAAGTCTTTTCGAGATAAGTAGGGGCTCTCTTAACGGCTTCCCAATGTTCGACTCCGGGGTTGTCGCCGAAGTAGCAAAAGATGGCTAGCAAATCTGAAACCGTTCGTTTCCTAATGTTAAAGAACGTACTACCAATGCTTATCCTTACAAACTTATCCTCTAATTTCAGCAATTGGTCGACAACTTGAGCTATCTGACGGGCCCGGTCACCGCCTACCATTTGGTTCATGGCTTCCCTGTAATACAATTCCCTTCAACTTCACCTTTTCTTCCAATACCTTCATCTCAGCTGCGATGAAACCTCATATTTACCGGATATCCACTGTGCACAGTCTTGATGCTGAGAGAGGTCGAGCTCCTATCAGGTTTCCTCAAGAACCTTGTCGCTTTGAGATTGTTGAAATTGAGCTACGACAGGAAGTCATCAATCCGCCAAACCTGAGCAGCAAAGACACAAAGTGGATGCATAGAGGGAAGAGGATGAAACTTGTGAAGAACTGGAGGGCGTACCCATAGTTCTTTCGAGGTGGGGAACAATCGTCCAGTCCGGGAAATTTGAATCGTCTGGAATCATTAATTCCCCTCCCCTGAGATAATGCTAAGAGAGAGAGATCGAAGTCGGAGTGTACTCCCGCTGAATCGTCTGTTGGCTCGCGTATGCGTACAGATATGAAAGCGACGAAGGGAATAAAGGCCAGTTAGATAATAGAGAAAACAAAATGCATCGATATCTTGGTAATGCAGTGCCCGAAAGTCCTCCACGCGGGGGGGGGGACCATGCGCTCCTCTTCATTGTTGTCGTAGCATGGCTCTAAACTAGCGGGTACCGTATAATATCACAACCAAGTAATATTTTTGACCAGCTTAAGTGCCTTCACGAGGGCGTCGACGTGAAATAATTTGTTCTCCTCGCCACCGTAGAAAGATTCCATGAGGCGGAGGTCGGACAGTTTCACGCTTTTGAGTTGTGTTGAGTACTCTCAACGAATATACAATCGATTGTGTTGTCCAGATGTCTATGTCCTACGAATCGACTGGAGGTCGTGAGAAGCATAACCTAACGTGAGGCAGAGAGCACTAAGTTCATAATCTAAGAGCTGGAGGAGAACACAAAACTCCATTTGATTGTGAGAACATAGATAAATAAATCAATAAATACGTTGTTAACTATTGAGTCTTATATAGATAGCGAAAATAGATACGTTGTCAAATCCGAAACTTTGAGCTCTTCTCCACGTTGATACGAGTTATAATATTATCACTAATTGATCTCAGGAGCGTCCAGTTCTGGAGGAAACTTCCCTGCTTCTGGCCCACCATCACATAAGTCATACTTCCAGTTGGTGGTCAACATTGGCACATCGTCGTAATCATACTTCCCTTCCTTGGCAGGCGTGCAGGCATCCCCATAATCAATAAAATTGACATGGTCATCTGATGTCCAACGGGTGTTGTCGAAACACAAATCCCTGTGAGCGTAGTCGCCGACTGTGCTCCTGAAGTGATTGATTGCAGTGGCGACGACCATCATACGGGCTTCGACCCACTTGTGGCATGTATCTTTACCACCTCCGTAAGCAGTTTTGTACGAGGGCAGATTCCGAATATCTTTTCCAATTATATGCATGACAATGCATTGATCAGCAGGCGGTCTTGCATTGTTCGTGTTGTTGTCCGCGATAACGAGACTCATCTAATTTAATGAAAAAATAGGAATAGGAATCCATGCAGGTATTCAGCACGTTAGATATGATAATCGGAATGACCGAGAAAAGGAGAGAGTTCTCACCCTTCTGGAAAGGGAAAGTTCATGTTCCCCTAGTCCGCGTTTCACGAGATATTTGCCGTGGGGAAGACCGCATCCTTCGGTAACTTTATAAAGTGCAGTCTTCTTCCTTTTATTTTCGCGGATGAGCACGCCCGTGATTGGGATCAGATCCCCTCTATATTCGACGACACAGACCTCAACACCCGCTATGCCATCAAAGTGTAAGAGATGAAATGAAAAATAGGGGGGGAAGACACTAACCTCGCTTTTTCTTTCCTCCCGAGCTCTTTGGATGACACTTTGTTGGAGTTGCACGTTTGGCAAGTTCTCCTACTTGCCCAGAGGATATCTGAGGAGAACAAATCCTTGATGAGGCCTTGTACATAGTGTTCGAAGATAAAGAGGCTCGTACCGTTGTTGGAAGTGCGGAAGCGATGGATATGCCCGTCGCCAGCAACCAGAACAAGAAGCTAATATGCATGTTGGATCAAAGATGAAGATCGAAGATAGAAAGGAGCAAAGATGATGATATGATGGAAGAAAGAGAGATTCAAAGATGGTGAAGTAAATGGAAGAGGGAGAAAAACGGCAAAGGCTAGCTTTGAGTAGAAGGAAGAGAGCTGGAGTGGTCGCCGGGACTGGAGAAGCGACTCTTCCAGGCTATCTACCTTTTATACCTCAAATATCTACTTTTTTTCATACTTGTAGATGCGTTTCAAGCCCGTGACGCGCGGATAAGAGGAGAACTACAACAGCCATGGTCTGTCACCAGACATCCGCCGCATCATGCGCTGTGTCACCCCAATATTGATGATCCGACAATGTGCATGTTCTCCTTTCCCATGTTCTGTCTTTTTCTTCTGTGGTGGCGAGTGGGAACGCTAGCGTTTTCCTGAGGGTTCGACGTGTTCACGATATGAGAATGAATGAGCATAGACACTGTGAATCTTCAGGTTCACAAGGAATCTGATATGATCGCAACAAACCGGAAGAGATATCCGGTGTGGCGTACCCGTCCATCTCGAGTTTCCCTCCAGTCGCTCAGCCTTGTTCTGGGAAATCTACAGCTAGAAACAGATTTTGTTGTCTCGTTTCACAGCATCTAAGAAGTGTGCTATGTTCGAACTCTCACCGGTAAGGTAAGAAACCGGAGGGGATAGCCTTGGCAATATGGCGCACACGTCTGTTCCCAGGTGACTTAGCCTCCAGGACTAGGAATATCTCCTCTGTAGTAAGGCAAGATGTGTGAATCATTTGATGAGTGTCGTTATGGGCGATGAAGAGCAATATTGAATGGCGATTCGCATTTGATCCATCGGGATGGTCAGGTAAATTGGGAAGACAACTGTTCATGTGTATGTTCGCATCTCCCTGGATTTTGATAGATTCCTTTCACGCCACTATTCATTTTCCTCTATGTCGTTTCGCTTTTGGCGCCACCGTAGGTCGGGTAGACAGTAAACCGAAGAGGACAGTCTCCCACCACTCCGCTTACATCCATCACGGGGAATTTTTCACAAATTTGA
>WSTQ01000393.1:3797-14649 GCA_019627725.1 Serendipita sp. 401 | reverse complement strand
GGGCTAGTGGTGCTTATCCTTCTCCTCTTTGATTTTTTTGGCAATAGCCTCACCGGCTTCTACAGCCGCGCCGGCGATTCTCACTATGGGGATGGGACAGACCCTCAAAAGTGTTTCGCCGACGTGCTTAAAGAAGTCACCAACTTTATGCCAGTTGATGTGTAAGCGGCGTTCCAGCCGTACGATATCACGTTTTAAGTGACTCTGTTCGACAGGCTAGAAAGAGAGAGAAAGTGACAGGAGTTGTCAGCCGTGGTCCATGTATCAGCAACTCGAGCACCGACTGAGCTCCACGTACATGGGAGGAAACTGGGGCCGCCGCCACGCATGAGGCTAGGAAGAGGATCAAGACTGCAAAGGACAGTACGAGAAGACGTGTGATAAACGGCATTATGAAACGTCCAGCGGTAAGAGGATAAAGAAATCTACAGAGAATATCTTAGTGATTTGCAAGAATGGAGCATCAGAGAAGGGATCAATCACCTGCGAGAGAAATGGGCACCCGGCCAACGGAAAGGGAAGGAGGAAGTAGAGGACCAAAACCCGTAAGCACGGAACCAAATATTGGGCGATATTGTTTTGAATACTTGAATGAAGTCATTGACGTGACCGACGTCGCGTTGTGGAGGAATGAAGCCGACCAGAAAATCGAAACCGAATATTAGAGCTGCACAGGAAATACCAGTTTTAACGAGGTAATGTGATGCTTGCAAATTAGCGGAGTCTCGTCCAATGGTCTTGAGGCTGGGCAGTCGAAACGGTCATTTCCGACCGTCGGCTCGCTTGGTCCAGGTCCCTTGCGAAGCGCCTCGACAAGCAATATTGGAACTCACAATGCACTCTCCATGAACGTTTGACTGTCCATTCGCCCCCAAAAGATCTAATACGTGAGCATTAAAATTCGGTAAGCTTTGGCTAGTAGTCGGTTTGAAGCCAGGCATCAAAGCCAAAGGTCGCATCGAGTTTGACGAGAAAGCCGACCGACCTGATACCGTGGCTGTGCGCTGGGTGTGCTTGTTCGATGGTTGGGAGTTGAGAAATATCTGTCAAGACCTCGTAGAGTGTCATCGCCCAGTATTGATGCAAGTATCCCGCCTTGGATCGTTGACAACGCAATCGGACAGTATATGACGGAAGGCTATGGTAGATTACCAGTGATATATCAAGGATATTGAAGAGAAACTAAGTGCGCTATGAAGCTTCTGTGCGCTTTATCTTTGACGCTCTTATAACCAAATTCGGATGAGGAGCACCATTTGCCTTCGGGCGAGGAAACGACACGCGATCCCAGCACCACGAAAGTCCTACGTTAATTTGGTTAGTCAGGGGCTAGAATGGGGCATGAACGTCACCAGTAGGGCATGGTTTATCCAACAATAAACACACCGATTGAATTTTCTTGCGTTATTGAATGTTTTAAACTTCATATACGCCATATTTGAGGTCTGGTGGTCATAAAGGGATGATTGAGAGCTCATGCGAGAGGCGATAAACGGTTTGAAACCTTTCATGACTTTGTGCCAGATGCGTCTGAATACCACAGTAATATACCAAGATATAAAATATTATCTAATTGAACTATGAAGTGCCCATCCGTCAGCTTGGATACTCCTATAACCGATTGGGAAAACCCGATCGCGATGCGAAGTTGATATCCTATGTCTGATCCAGCGCTCTCTCAAGGCCCAGTTTAGACGTCACCAGGTTTGTGTAAGTTCTGGGTGTACGCCAGGATTTTTTGGGGATAAACCCTGGTCAAAGTCGTTTCCAAGTTTCGACCGATATCGCTTGCGGTGGCACAAAGCCAAGCGCTAAGCGTGATTGCAACTCCGACTCCGCCAAATCAGCCTATTTCGACCGCCCCCAGCATTGGACCTTGGTTTACTATAAAATTGATCCTCTGTGATCTATAGAAATTCTATCAAAGTAAAATGGCATCGATACCTACGAAAGCCGCACTCGCGCCGGCGGATCGAAAACGTATGTCGATTTACAGCCAACCTACTTGACAGAATACGATACTGAATACGACTTCCATTCCAAAATCAATCTATTCGTCTTCTTATATCGTGTTTTGGCCCATGTTCACCGGTCACGCCACCACGTTTCAACTCATTATATCTGGAATACGACAATTGATTGGGAACAGCGCTGCCATTCTGGGCCAACTTTACAGCAGGGGCCATAGCGGGGGTTACAGAAATTCTCATCATGTATCCCTTAGACGTCGTCAAGACAAGAATGCAACTGGACACTAGCAAAAAGTCCGTTGGTCTTGTCGGCAGCTTCAAGTCGATCATTGCTGAAGAAGGGTGAGCTCTCCTCCCAAGCTCTTTGTATAATTTGCACTGGAACTTTGTCCTTAGTGCTGGGAGATTGTATCGAGGTAAGACCTTGTCGAATTTTAGATCCGACCGACGGAGCTAGACGGTCGGCTGATCGATCATCTGGGTTTACTTTCGTCTATTCTATTGAATCTAACATTTATTCTCTAGGTCTTGGCCCACCACTCCTCCTAGAAGCACCAAAACGTGCAGTCAAATTGTCAGTCTACCCTGGAAAGGGCCGAGTCACTGGTACTCAACTCCCTTGATATTATAGCGCCGCAAATGACTTTTGGTCGAAGACGTACATGGAGTTGTTCAATAAGAAAAAGATGGATCAGAACTTGTCATTCCTCACGGGATGCTCCGCTGGAGCAACGGAGAGCTTTGTCGTCGTCCCCTTCGAACTGGTAAAAATCAAGTAAATCGACGTCTTCTCTCATTTGTTTGGATTATACGAATAATAATCTTTCTCAATATAGATTGCAAGACAAGAAGAGCACATATGCTGGCCCGATGGCGGTTGTCAGGCATATCGTCAAGGCCGATGGTGTGCTAGGTCTCTACGCTGGGATGGAGTCGACATTTTGGCGGTATGGACTCACCAATTGGGAATATTTCCACGCATAACTGACACGAGCATTCTTCCAGTCACGTCTGGTGGAGTGAGTTTAGAAGCAATCTCTCAATTATGTATGAAGGCTCACATTCGACCTAGATGGCGGTTACTTTGGATCGATATTCCAAGTCCGTTCGATGCTCCCGAAAGCGGATGTATGTTCTTTAACTTGAGTTAGGGTGTGCGGCCATCTAAAGCTCTTCTTTATAGACCCCTCAAGGAACTCTTATGAACAATTTTATCTCCGGAACGATTGGAGGTTTCGTCGGGACTGCCATTAATACCCCTTTCGATGTACGCGTCTTTTTTTTTTGCAGGTCATGGCTCCATGTTACTTATCCACCATCTCCTCTCATGTCACAGGTTGTGAAATCTCGGATTCAAGGTGCCTCGAAACCAGCACCGGGTCAAGTCCCAAAGTACAATTGGACATATCCCGCGTCAGTTTGTCTCCAAAGACCCATCTTATTTCCAAGTCTGACATCCGCTGGTATATAGGCTCGTCACCATCGCTCGAGAAGAAGGCGTCGCCGCTCTCTGGAAAGGGTTTGTTCCCAAAGTATTGAGATTGGCGCCAGGAGGAGGCGTCTTATTGCTCGTCGTCGAGTTTACCCTGAGCACCTTCCGGACAAGTACGTAATCCCTTCTTGTACGACGTCAAACTCCCACTCACTACTTGTCTAATACGCTTAGTGTTGGGGCCTCCATACATTTAATACGACAGACCGCGCCGAAGCGCCTCTCCTTTCCTCTCTCTACCGTTGATTAAGACAACTATATATACGTGCATATATCTATCAACAAGGAGATAATTATCAGACGCGATAAACAAAAAAAAAAAAAAGAGGTACTAGCCCAAACTATGATATGAAAACAGAGACCCAGTCGGGTCTGGTTATGAGATAAGTCGAATGATCCTTCTTTCTCTCGCATTTGGCAAGTATCTGGACATCTGACTGGCAATGCTCATGATCCCATTGAGCTCGAGAGACTGGAGACTAGTCGTGAGGTGTGGAGAAGAAAGCACTTCGTCCAACTCGTTCCATTGGTCGATTGTATGCGGAGATTGACCCAAGCCAGCCTTATACGAGAGGTGAAGTATTTTGAGTTTGGAGTACATGTAACTCTTCAACCCCGAGAGGAAACCCCCAAATACTTGGCTGGCGGTAGCTGATGGGAACACCCTAATCCCCACGACGCTGAATCTGGTGAGGGCCTTGAGATGCCTAAAGTCCATCTTCACGCGAGCTATACATACACACATTGTCAGACGAGATACGGATAGAACCGGGAAAAGGGTACATACATTGATTGCTCGCATCTACTGCAGTCACAAAGGTGTTACAGTGGATTGTCAACTCGTTGATCGTCTCACCCGCAGCGCAGAAGAGCACTTGAGTGTGGGAGGGAAGCGGGAAGAAGAGCTCGAGAACGGTCAGTTTTGGGAGAGGTGATGTGGGAGTGGGAGCGATTTCTTGGAGTAGACTATTGGCGAATCTTGATCCACCATGTTCCCCTTCCAACGCCAGCCTTTCCATATTCGTAAAGGAGGCCTGGGAAGGAGTGAGACGCTCCAACTCGACGAAGTCATCTACTGGTTGCCTATCTGATTTATGAGGTTCGTCTGTGATTGCCGAATCCAGAGTTGTTTGAAGACGTTCGGTCGCTTGTTTTTCGCGGATGGATGGATCGGCGGATCCAGCAATAAAGTGTAAGGAAGAGATTCTGAGACACTTGAGACTATCAGAGCACCTCGTCAACCGCTCTTGAACTGCCTTCCAATCCTCTACTTTGACGTCTGAGAGAGTGAGATCCTCCAAAAGGACCGGATCCCTTGCTTCGTTGCCCTTATTCTCACGATTTCGAAGGTCTCGGAGGATAAATCCGTCCAAGTAACGCTCCAATGCCCACTCGGTTACTCCAAACATCTGGATCTCTCGTACATTGGGAAGAGCGCTGACCAACTTTCGTCCTGTCTCCCTACTGTTTTTCTGATTCGAAAGAAGTTCTGGATTGGATTCGGTGACGATGAGACTATGCGTAAAAGCTCCCGCTTTGTATTGTGTTGGGCCGGAGAGGAAAGGGAGCACGTCTCCTGCGTCTCCGGCGCGTAAAGAGATGCGTTGGAAGAGGTAGAATCGACATCGAAAGAGCCACTCTTTGCATACGAGACTACAAGCAATGAACGTCTGACCGTCCGGAGCGTTGTCAATGATCTTTTCGACAATTTCGATTGGAAGTGATTTTGTAAAGCGCGACATATTAGTGGTTGTCGAATGTTGCATACTGTTCTTAACAGTTCTTCGAGTCTATACAGAGTCCAATAAGTTAGAAAACGTGTAGGAATGGGCAAGATGGGAGGAGAAGGGAACGGCGTTCGGCTGAGGCAGGCGCTAAGTTTGGAAAATTGTTAACCTACATCGCATCGCTTCCGGGAGGTTGGTCCCTCAAAGGCAGTTCTCGGCAGTTCAAAGTGATGATTTTGGTAACGCTATGACCAACTTCAGATATGATTGCGGGCGCCCTCCATTCGGAGAACCACTTTGACCCTGACCACAGATGATCGCAGCCGCATGTAGGAGATTAGAACATTGTATTTGCTCACAGTATTATGTGAAGATGATCAAACCTTTTGTAGGAAGGATTCCCCTTTTGCAGTCACTGCCTGATTCGATCTTCTGCATGATTAGATAAGCCACTATGATCATCAGTGACCGTAAACCAAGCTCAAATTCCATATTCTACCTTGAGACTCACAGGAGGTCATAGTTCCGAGCAGAGGTCGCTGACCAAGTCATGTGAAGTCTTCGTCCAAAACGGGCGAGTGGGTGGAGGAAGCACGGTGTTCCGGATTGGCTCAGCAGCTCCATCCTGCTTACGGATCTAAATTCTGGCGCTACGGCTTCTACGGCACTCGGTGCGGTTTATAAGAACCCCCCAGCGTCGCTCGAATCGACATCAGTCATCCCCAAAGCTCTTCCTCCTCCTGTGGCTAATAGGCCGACGCCCCTCCAAACACGCCCGATCCCCCCTCTTTGACGAATAGGAAATGTCGGGGTCTACGACGCCTACTGTCACTGCGGACTCGCCAGTGGCAGAAGAATTCAAATCCAAAGTTGGAAATGACGCCATTCGCATCCAAAATTCATCCATATCTAATGAAATTTCGAACGCATTCAAAAACGAAAAGGAAAAGAAAGAACATGTCGCGAGCAGACATTCCGATTCGAAGAACGAAACAGGCCAGGATTCATATGAGTTTGTAGAATGGGACGAAGGCGAAGCTGCAAAGTATGTTAACAATCATTCTTATATTCATATTATTCCAAAAACTTGCTTATATTCTCTTCCCCGAAGCCCATGCAACTTTTCCACTTTCAAAAAGTGGACCATCGTTCTCATAGTCGGCCAAGGTGCCCTTTGCGCGTGAGCAGCCCATTCATATTTTAATCAAAGGTCATTAACATAATATCAATAGCACCGTATGCTCCTCTATAATAGTCGGTATCTGTCTCTCCACAGTGCACACTCGTACTGACTCCGAATTAGGCAATGACCTACGAAGCGGTCGAACTCGAATTTGGGATCTCACCTCAAGTCGCCACTTTGGGCGTTACTTTGTTTATATTTGGATTGGGACTGGGTCCTTGTGGGTCTTTTGTTGCTTCACCTATGACTCACCTGACATTTCTCAGTGTTCCTGGGTCCTCTGAGTGAATTCTACGGTCGAGCACCGGTGAGTGATGCCCCTTCATTTCCATCAAGTGCTCATAAGCCCGGTTTTGCTTCAGATATATATCTGGAGTTATTTCTTCTTCGTGCTATTCAACATCCCCGTTGCACTGGCAAAGAATGTTGGTGAGTAGTGATGGCACACGTAGAAGGGATACTTGCGTAAGACCTGACACAATGTTCCCTCAGAGACATGGCTTATCGGACGGTTTCTCTCTGGCTTCTCCGGAGCTGCATTCCTCAGCGTCGCAGGCGGAAGTGTCTCTGACCTTTTCAGAGGACCCAAGCTCAGTCTGCCCATGTCCGTTTTCTCTGCCTGTCCCTTCTTGGGTCCAGTCGTGTGAGTGCCATGCCAAGTGGGACCCGGAGACGAAAAATTTTTGACACCATCTTTAGTGGACCTATCATCGGTGGCTTTATCAACCAACATGTCAGTTGGAGATGGACTTGGTACGTCCAGATCATCTGGACGGCCGTCGAACTCGCACTCCTCATTTTCTTTGTTCCCGAAACGTACTCGCCTGTCCTTCTGAAGAGGAAGGCGCAGCGGTTACGAAAGGAGACGGGAAACGAGCGCTTGAGAGCACCGTTGGAACTTGATGAGAGGACGATACTTCAAGCCACTCTCTTCAGTTGTACGGTGCCATTCCGTATGTTTAATCCAGTCTTGTACTCCATTGTGATAGATTGTTTATCTTTTCTCTACAGAATTGGTCGCAGCCGAACCGATGGCCCTTGTCCTCAATATTTGGACGAGTCTGCTGCTTGGTATTCTGTATATGTGAGTCCTCTCGGTTCCACTATCGAACGGAGTGGCTAATCTTTAACTCATATAGGTTCTTCTCGGCATTTCCAATTGTCTTCACTGCGCATGGCTTGTAAGTCTTCCCGTGGTTTACGAGCACCGACGATAGTTGACGCTCTTACAAGCAATCTTGAACAGAAAGGCTTGACCTTTATTGGCATCGGCGTGTAAGTATCAACCATTTGTCCGACTCCTACCCGCCACTAATCCTACCGTCCTCCTCAGGGGTATCATTATTGCAACTGCCGTCAACCCCTTGTTCTCCCATCAAGTCGCTCGTAGGGCAGAGAGACGCAACGCAGAACTACCGCCCGCAGAGCGAACGCCGCCACCACCAGAAGATCACCTCCTTAAGGGCTTGTATGGAGCCGTCATATGCCCCCTGGCTTTGTTTTGGTTTGCATTCACCACCTATCCGAGTGTACATTGGGTCGTACCTATCATCGCCAGCGTTCCCTTTGGATTTGGCATGTGAGTCGATTTTCTGCATGTGACGAGGTCACACCAAGTTGTTCGTCGTCCTAACGCGACTTTATTCATAGGGTTCTCGCATACTCCTCGACATTTACATTCCTCGTAGATGCGTATAGACCGTATGCAGCATCTGCATTGGCCGCCAATTCGTTTATGCGTTCGGCATTGGCGGGTGCATTCCCCCTCTTCACCGTTCAAAGTACGTCGTTACCTCCCCCCACCCCCCTTTCTGTACCAATTGTAATCGTTTGTTTGCTGATAATACCGACCCTGCAGTGTATCATAGTCTCGGCACACAATGGGCCTCTGCGCTATGCGCGTTCCTCTTATTGGCGATTGCTCCATTCCCGTACGTATAGCAACGGAAATCTACTACCTCGAATCCCATTTCCATCTCTTTTGTTCCCTGGTTGTCGACTCCTCTTTCCCCCTGCTCATTGATTGATGACTGACGGACCGTGCCTTTTATCTAGGTTCCTATTCTTCATACATGGCCACAAACTCCGCAAAAACAGCAAATACTGTACAAGTTCAAAAGACTGATAAAGAACTCGGTTCAATTTGTATCATAATTTCCTTTTAGGGATGCACCCCAGAAGGCGTCGAAATTCAATAGCATCAAGGGGACGAACTCTTACTAGTGATTGGTTGGTATTCTGACTGGATTCAAAACGGGATTGGAGTAAAACTAAAGGATCCCCCCCGGGGGGGAGAGGGGGGAACACCTTGTGATCTAAATGTCTATAGAAGAAGCAGCATTGAAAGAAGAAATACAAATTTATAACTTCGTCTTGTCGTCGATCTACGTGAGGAGAATACAGGTTTAGCAGATCAAGAAGATGGGGGGGGGTAGAGACCGAGCGTAGGACTGTGCTATGCTCTCGTGTAAAATGCAAAAAAAAAAAAAGAAATGATGCAAGATGCAGCAAACCAGTGCGTATGGAGAGCGAGAGAGATGCAAAAAAAATGTGACGATGATATGCAAGATGATGTAGAACGCGGGGGGGGATCAAGAAAATGCAAGAGGATGCAAGATAATGAGATTTAGAGTCATAAAAGTGCGCAAGATTGGGAGAGAAAACCCCAACGACGACGTCGCCAACTCGATTCGACTCGACGGTCGACCAGACCGGAATCAAAAAAACCAACGCGGGGGTTGAGGGTTCACCCGACAAGCAAGCATGCACGATGCACGGATGACTCGCGAGATAGAGAGAGTATATAAGGAGCATATGATATAGAAGGAGGAGGATCGACGACGTGCTCGTCCATGGAGCACGGCGGTAATAATTCTTTTCGTTCTTTTTTTGGTGTCGACTTGAGTGAACGAGTCGGCCCAAAAATGGGGATATGGTGGATAGTGTAAAGGCATGATGTGGACATGAAGTCGTCATAAATCGTTATCGTTAATTGGAGCATAATGTGAAATATGTTGGAGCTGTAGATCGAGTTGGACGTGGGTGGTGTGTGCGGCGCACGATATCGAGGGGAGGGGAAATGCTTGGTTGGTTGGTTGGCGTTTGGCGAATCATGACAAAAGGAGTGAATTGCGAGGTTAAACTGCATAGCAGTCCTATAAAACACGAAGCAAACACGATTGGTCAGCCTCAAATGAAAAGAAAACCAAGGGGGAGTGTGTGTGTGTGGAAAACATGTGGAGTGTGCCTCACAGACGGACGGCCTCGAAAAAACTCACCTCGAGCAACAGAAAAAAGCACCCTTTTGCACAGCATAAAACAAACATACGGCCAACTAAGCCACACCAAAAGAAAGAAAAAATAGCCTTTTGGTCTGGTTTCGTTTACCAGCCTCCTCGAGAATACCAACCGGTCTTGCGCGTGTATGGTTGCTCGTACGGCAGATCCGGTCGTAAGACGGCCGTCTGTCTGCCCGCTCGTCTACGCTCAGGGATGAGCCGTAACGCCTTTGCGATCTTGTATCGGACCATGAGACCCATTGGGATGGGCTGATGACAGTATTCGTATACCGGAGGGGAGGCGGGGCGTGGTGGGAGATAGGAACTAGACACGCGGAAATTGGGGGGTCAGACTCATGGCAAGGCAAGGCAAGGCCACCACAGGAAACAAGTTCACTCACTCTCTGTAGCCTGGGTTATGGCAGATGGATGGGACCGAAAAGGACGAATCGAGGGAGTGGCTGCTATCGTAGGAGCGTGTCCTCGACCTCGTGCGCGAACCCGAACCTGGTCTCGAGACGAAATACATGACTCGGTTGAAGGAAAAGATGATTGAAGAGAAAAGGCAAAGGCAAAGGGGGGCAAGAAATAAGAGGAAAGTTGTTCGCCTGTGGAGAGCGTTGAAGGAAAATTCGGATGGGAGAAGTGGGTATAAAAAGGACCCTAGGAAAGTTGCGGAGGGTTAGAAGGAGGGAGTGGTGGTGGTGGTGGTAGGGCCACTGGAGAAGAGGGAGAAACTCTTGGAGAATAGGAGCCCGGGTGACCTGAAGCAGGTGTTATGTACTCGCAACTCGCTCGCTTGAGACCAATCGGCAAAATAAGAAGAGTCAATAGCAAACCTGGAGCCCTAACGCAAAGTGAGTGGCGTCTTTCCTTTCTTTCTTTCTTCCTTCGCGTCCCAGCCAGGACCAGGCGGATGCCACGAGGCAGATGCAGTTGGTTTGCAGATGTGCTCATAGAGAATAGTTTCCAGATATTTCTTCAACAGCAGATTCTTTTTCGTAGAGAGGCGAACGTAGAGCAGACGAACGAGGCTGCCTGGCCCATTGTTCGTGCCTTTTGCTCGGGACGAAAGGACGAGATAGAGCGCGACAATTCACCTCCCTCTCAGTCACTCCGATTGTGATCGAATGGTTGCTATCGTTTGCATTGAGACAACATGAACAACAACGTCGTCGAAGAGACGACGCCCATTGTGGTGA
>WSTQ01000391.1:0-14670 GCA_019627725.1 Serendipita sp. 401 | reverse complement strand
GAATACTGACAAAGAGGCGTTGGACGAACATGGCTAGCTTGTAGGGTGCGTTGAACTCGAGTTTTGGGAGGTAGAAAACTTCCTTGAGGATAATGAGTCGCAGATCAGCCAGTTTTATACTCCAACAAGAGTCTTTCGGCTACAGTTATGGCTCAAAATCTCGGCGAGAAGGCATCTACATCCAACTATGATGGTACCCAGTGACCATCACAAACGGAGAAATAACGACGAGGAATATAATGATTTTCTCGTCCGGATCGGGTCCCAAATCACTCCCGACCGAGTTGGATATAGCATCCAAGTCGAATATGAGATGGGGAAGGGTGGATGGCGAAACCGTCGGGAGCAGTTGAAGTGTGGGGAAGACGTCGGGAGCAGTTGAGATGCGGGGAGGCGCTCGATTGAAGTGCGATTGAGGGGGGTGGAACTATCGAAGAAGCGACTTCTAGCTTCATTCAACTAGATCAGATGATTGCAGGTGATCGCTGAAGACTACCCCCAAAGGTCACTATGACCTCGGAGAATTGAACAGGTTCCGTGGCTGGACATAAGGGGAGGCGGGAGCAATAGGCATATTGACCATAGTATGCCAAGGAATCTCCAGGACCGGCTATCCGTGCAATTGTACTACCGTAGCTCCCTGAGCGTAACATACACCAATCACAAGTTGTGGAATGTCCTCTCTTCCTCCTGCCAAGTAGACACTCTCACACTAGGGAGCAATAAGACTGGTAATCAGTGAGATCTTCTGGAATGCAAGTGACCGGGTTCGTTCCGCTCAGGTGGCCAAAAATTTGATCGAACCTCCACAACGTATTGAACAGAGTTGATGTAAATTTGGTCTCTAGGATACTATAGTATCCAAAATAGACAATTGGTGACCTTTTGACGCATTTTCACGGGGTCAGCGTGTGATGGTTGGGTTCAACTTTGACCGCTCCCCCGGCCCACGCATTCCACGGAACCAGCTGGCCGTTAAGATATGGGTTGAACGATACATTGCATATCGAGCTATTCGTAAGCAGAGCTCTAATTTCACCATAAATCTCTCTAGTCGTAGCCAACTGACAAAGCCGCCAAGGAGGGGTGCAATCAAATATCGATCAAATTGTGCGATAGAAAAATCACATGGTGACGAGATAGTAGCTTACACTGCACACGTTTCAAGAGAACGAGCAACTCCCTCAAGTGGGATGAGCCATTGAAGCTGAAGACGACCGCTTCGGTCGACCCCTTGGCATACACTCCCGGCGACACCCACATACCGATTGGCGGGTTGTTTGACGAGACTTGTGTGGTTGGGTCTAGCATAGGTTGGCCACCTACCACAATCCTCTCACAGCCATCTCTTTCACGCATTCGTTCCTCGCTCTCAGATAAGAAGCTTCGTAGTAATGGTTGGTTGTAATACAGCAGGCTGTCCCGGAGGCTCTCTGAAGTTGAATGTCTCGACGACAGAGAACCGAACTCGATCAGGCGTGACAAGTCCTGGTATGCCCCTCATCGGTCACCAGAGGTCCCATGGAAGTGCGGAATTGGCTCAGTTATGCGTACCTTGGCATACGCTCCAGGCTGTTCTGATATCGCCATATGTCTCCCGTCTACGAGGGGAGATCATTCATGGGTTGCTGATTGGACCGCTTGCCAACGAAGATCGACCGCGGGATTACAGCATAGCCAAGCTTCCCAAGCGACTCTACCGTGAGATAGAGTGTAGCATAAGTGTAAAATGTCTTGTGGCTTTAGAATAATTATTATATTCATGGCCATTCACCCTCATGAGTGGTTCTACAACGCATTAAGCAAAGTTCCAAGGCCACAGGTTGGCGTAGAAAGTCCACCGATCCTTTATTTGACTATACACGGTCTTTTTCGTTTTCTCTTTCTCTTTTTTCAACGTGAAAAATGGCTCCATGGTTGCAGAGGTGACAGGACTGTGAGGTGGTCGTGGAATACTGATACTATATTATGCACTCCCGACGACCTAGGCTCTTACCTTGACTCCAAAAGTAAGTCTGGGTCAATAGAGCGGGGGATTGCATAGTTTCGCCCACCGGTTCGGCGCAAACTTTCTGCGCCACCGCCACTCATACATATGCGTCTTTCCACTCCCCTGTCTCGTCTCACCAGCCAAACACCATGCTCTCTTCAAGTACATCCAACTCACTGAGGTCATAGAACAGCTCTCACTTCGAGGTGTGCACCCCAGAGGTATAAAGGGTGCTCGTTCTCCTACTCGAGGTTCCTCTAAGAACTGGTTTCTTCAACTCCCCGCACAATAATTTATATTTCCAGCAATCCAGAACGACTGTCTATCGTCACAAGTGCTCGTGTCTTCTATTATATACAAACTTGATCATGCATCTCGCCATTATCCCCATCACGGTTGTTCTTCTCTACGGTAGCATTGCGTTGACTGCACCGCTAGCCATGTGGGTAGATCGTAACTACTTTGTTTTACCCTACTTATGAAATGAGTATAGTAATTCACCAGGTGAAATGGGACTATTCAAGCGCAATACCAAACAACTGTCCCGTGCTAGCTCTAACGCTAGTTATACCACCTCGCGCGCGGCTAGTACTGGCCCTGTCGTATCAAGGACCACTAGTATCTCCCATGCAACACACACGACAGCTGTCGCTCCCTCTTCTCACACCAGTTCTAAACCAGTCCACACCAACTCTAACACGGCAAGCACGAGTATCCACCATCCAACACACACTGCAACAGCGGTCCATTCGTCTCATACCAGTACCAGTGCTAAGCATACGAGCTCTAATCCAGCCCACACCAACTCTAATAGCATAGCGAGTACTAGTATTCATCATACAACTCACACAACAGCAGCCGCAGCGCATACCTCCATCTCCAGCTCCAAACCAAGTCATGCCACTTCCAGCCCGGTTCATACCACTAACACTCGCTCTGCAACTCACTCGCCAACAGCTCCAGTCCAGACCCAACGAGACGTTCGGAGTTCACACAAGCGCACAAATGCCTAAATCACGCGGTGTCATCGAGCCAGCCTCATCAGCCACCACTAATAAAGTGCTTGTATCATCTCCTGTCGAAAGTCGAAAGGTCTCCTCCTCTTCCACTATAGCTCCACCAGGTCAATACAGTCATTCTTCCCTCATTGCAATAAGCTTTAAGACAACTCATTTAATGAGGGACCGAGCCCAGTCTACTCTGAATCCGTGATTCTTGCCGTGCATAAAGACTTCATTCGCCAATAGACCGATTACTACCCATTCGCCAACGCTAAACCAGCTGGGACATGGTGCTTTATCGTGCGTAACGTAGATGACAGGCCTGGAAAGCTTCCAAGCTTCTTCTGCATCGAGTTCGTGAGTGCTAGGTGAATCTACTTAGCTCAGACCTATGCCTCGATGAAATGATCCGTGAAATGTTTGTCAAAGTACGGCCAGGGAGCCAACTATGCCTGACCCAACCACAGACGTCGCGCCAAAGAATTCAGCAATCAATACTCGTTCGATTAGTCGCCTCCATCTCTTATAGACGAAGGCGTTTTCTTTTCACTTGATACTCGCTGGCAGATCCTCGTGCTCGCCGGGTATGAAATATTGTGGGACTGGGCGGTGAAATTTCACTGTCCACAGATATTCAATCCCATAGTAAGTGTTTCAGTTGTTGATTACCTTCGAAATCTTCTTCTCAAGCTCCATATCGCGACATTGGTGGCCTGAACGGCAACAGGTGACTATTCGACGTTAGCTTCCACCCCGAGCCCGGAGTTTTGGATAAGCAAACTATACCGGCGATTCGTTAGTTCCCCCTCTAACAAGCGCGCACGTACCTTTTCTTAAGCCTTTGTTTTTGCTTCAGATAGACTGAGGCGACTCGTACGAAGACGTCAAGCAGCTACAAGCTCAATGGAGGTTGGGAAGTCACCTGACCCTCCCATATTTCGGCTTCCCGCTGAGATTCTGCAACATATCTTTCGTAAATTCTTACTCTCGGCCAACTCCACACGAAACATTCGACTTACCTGTCGATATTGGCGCGACCTGGTAGCCGCTGATCGCGCGTTGCCACGTCGAATAGCGCTGAGGTTGATAAATGACTGCAGATACCTACATTATCCGTCTAACCGTCAGTGGGATCATTGTGTTCATACTGCAGCCCAGCTTACGAAGGCGCTGGAGTGCATGCAAGACTCCCAATTTCATCTCCACATCACTATTTCGAAAGCAATAGCTATAGATGGTTGGGACCTCGTACCGTGGAACCGATTTGCGGCGCAATGCTCCGGCCTCTTCATCTCCAGTGTCCCATCCAACCTCCAAGAGGCTGTTTCCGGCATCCTACGTCGCTTGCCAATTCTCCACAACTTACGCCATTTGTTCCTATGGAAGAATAGCTTCGTCTTCCCGTCTTCTCGTTCATCCATTCTTCAATCGATCCCCATCAACAGCCCAAGTCTCCGATCCTTGAAGATTACATGGTCCCCAGAAGCTAATTCAAACTTCGACCTGGGTCCGTTTCAACATATCTTCAACAAACTGGCAACATTTGAGCTATTTTATCATGGGGATATTGTTTCAACTGGCTTTCTGGTGGCATTCTTTTCATCTCTTTGGGTACTAGAAGACTTTACATGGAGTGGAGGTATCCTTAGCGCGGAGGATATAAGTTTCATCCGAGAATCTGTCGACTGGAGATGCAAGCCTCGAGCCCTCAAGACCACAGCAAATCTATTGTCGGTCTTTCCCTCATCAGTGCTGAGCGAACTCGTTGTCTTGGCAGAAGACTTCAAATATCTCAATGACGGCCCTAGTGGAGGAAATCCTGCAGAAGCCCAAGGTCCCACACTTCGCCTTCCCCGCCTTGAAGACCTTACTGTGGCTGGTTCATGGTCAGGTCTTGCTCGTATAGAGGCTCCGAACCTCCAAAGGCTTCATATCGACGGGCGGTCGGGTAAACTTGAATACTTGGCTCAGATGAGACTCAACCCAAGGTTTGTCAAACTCACCGACGAATGCTCTGGCCAGCTCATCGAAGCATTCATCTCCCGAGGGCCCTTTCCCAACCTTACCGAACTACACGTTTGTGTCCAATACCATTGGGGATACAAAGACGGTCGTCTCGCACAGGTTTTTGCTATTGAGAAGGGAAAGGAAACGTCTTCTCTGTTTCCTCGGTTGAGAAATATGTGGGTCGTATTATGCGAACAGCAGGAGCAACTGTATCTACGAGTTGAGCCTGAGAAGCATGAAGAAATGGTGCGGACAATCTCAGCTGACCTTAGTGATCTCCCGTATCCGGTCTCGGTGCGCTGGATGGAAGACATTTAACGCTTTAATTGGTCACAAAGTAGATCTTAATTCGCACCCGGCCCACATTGTGCTATGCAAAGGAGACGAGGAAAGGAGGACAGCGGAATCTCAGTCTTGTAATGTACTTAGAGGTCTGATTACACTATCTAGTGATTCTCAGCCTTCTATATAGTGATTCCACTTAATCGCGAGTGAGAGCAGTATATCATACTCAAGGGAGGCCACCACTAAAAAGGTAATTGTCAGGAGAGTCGAACATCGAGCATCCAACACCGAAATGGAATGGAAGAGAGGAACTACCGAATCCAATCACATTCACCGTTTATGTATAGTGATATCAATATACCGTTTGGCATCGAGGAGCCAAGCCTCTAGATCAGATCAGTCTATACCGGGAGACTTAGATAGTTACGACGGGACATCTGGCCACCATTACTATTCGAGCGGCAGAAGAACCCCTTGGGAAGAATTTACTAGGCCAGCATCGAAGACTGCACATACCAACACACTCAAACTTCGACCAGTTAGCTATAGACTGATTTCCTTCTCCCAACAATTTGAATTTGAAAAACGAGAAATATATATTGAATAAATACGTAGAACGGCTTGATGATGCTTCGAAGAGTAGGGAAGGCGGTGTGGGTTCTTGAGTGCTAATTGTTTGTGCTCGCAACTTCCTCATTCTGTCGATTCCCCGTTGAGCGGGCGGTCTCTTCGCTCAGCCAAACATCCCTCCATTCCCAAGGGCGCCTTCATGACCCCCATCGCGCTGAAGCACCTCCATGGAGCTTGTCAATTATTTCTACCGTTGATTGGTATGTTGTTACCATTACTTCTTCACGGAGAGATCGTGAATGCTTCTCCCGTTTTATGTTGATTGGATGTAACTCCTCTTTCGTCAGAATTTCCTCTGTTTTCTCAGCTCCATTGCCAGTCTCCAGCATAAAATCGCCGCTATGACGCTGCTAACACCTCCAATCTTGAAGATCAGCGCAATTCCATCTGGGTTCCCATCTTCATTCTTGTCGTCGGCTAACCTCCTGAAGAGCACCGACCTGACAGCACGAACGAGTAGTCGACCCTTTCCCCCCTCTTCATTGAGACTACCTCCAACTGGGCTTCTTGACCTGATATTTGTTCCCTCTCCAACCCCAGCACCAGCATGTCCTGCCCCAAGGTGGACGCCTGAAACTGGTTCACAAATCGCAAAGATGATCGAGGAAAGAGTAGTGACGAGGAACTGTGGCATGACCATGGAAACATGGTGGATCCCCTGCTCGACATAAGAAAGAGAAGAAGAACGAAGTCAGTGAACTCGGTCAAGTCGATTGACAATGCTAATACTCACGAGTATGATCCCAGCCTTTCCACTGGTGTTAGGCTGTCTTTGGTTCTCGGGCGTCGTCCCGTTCCTAGAAGCCGACCTTCTGAGATTGCTACTCCCACCCGCGCGCGGACTATCGACTGCGTATTCAGACGCCTCCAGGTCCTTCATTATCTCTCTTTCCTCCCATTCGCGACCTTCTCTTTCTTCATCCCTCTCGCTTTTCAGCAACCTCGCCCTCTCCTGGTCCTCAGACAGCGTTCGTCCGTTCACGTTTCCCCTCCGTTCCCTCGTTACCGACCCCTCTCCGGAATCAAAAACGACTCTGGACGGAGTACCTAATTGTCGCATCCGAGCACTCAGCGGAGATTGCTGGATCCGTTGTTCTTGCATCGCGAGAGGTTCGTACTCTACTCTAGCGCGATCCTCGTTCTCACCGTGACTCGATATTTGTTCTGCCAAGAGACTGAACGGTATCCATTGAGTCACGGCAAAACAAAAGCCAGTGAGAGCAGTGACGTTGATGCTCCCTGTCACACTGTGGGACGTGAACCATGTCGCGCCCATACAACCCGCGAACAACAAGAGCGAAAACACCCAAATCTCCGCCATACCGAAATAAAATCCGATCCGGCGAGGACTATGTTTTTTGAAGTATGCGACGACGAGAGGGAGGAGAATGATAGTGACGAGGGCCAGGATGGAAGAGTCGAAGAGGGCGGTCGCGCCGACCAACGTCGCCTCTCCAGGCGCGCTCAATTTGACTTGAGCAGGGGGAAGGGAGAGGGTATAGACCTCTCCAACGTATACGGTGCTGAATAACAAGACTGGGAACCATCCGATCCAAGAAAAGAATTGGACCATACAGATCCGTCGGATGTTTGGGGGTAGGATTTTGATATTGGACCAGATGTCCTTGAACACTTTAAACACGCTCGGTTTGCTTTCTGACGGCTTTGGAACGGCAAAGCGTCGCCAGCCTGGCCCAGTTCCGCTCTCCATAGACGTCAGATCTTGATGGAGGCCGGAAGGTAACAGTACACGTTCTCTCACGGACAAAGCCGTGGTAAGCTGAGCTCCGAGAAGAAGGCACGAAGCCAGGACACTGAGAACCTGTAACTGCGTTTTCCCCAACGAGGGGAAATAAAGAGGAAGCGAAATATGACCGCTATGAGAATGGCCGTCAGCCGCACTTCGAGATACGGAGATAGAGTAGAGCCTACATCCAAAATCCGGCGACACTTCCCACGATGACCATTCTACCTGCCCACGCTTGCCCTCTCGCCTGCTGTGCGGTTGGCAAAGTGTCCACGAGGAGCGCGCGGTCAACGGCTCGAACTAGCAAGGAATTGAGTATAGTGCAAGAGAGAATACTAAGTACGTACCTGCGTTGACCGAGAAATCGACGCAATAGATAGATATAACGGCCAACCATATTGTGATGGTTGCATTCTATGAACTTTGGTGAGAGTCTGAGATAGAATCTGAGGTAGGACGTACTGCGGGGGACTCTGGTGAAATGAAACAGCTCACTACTTCCTTTGTAAACCCAAGTAAGAGGAGGGAAAGAGAGCAGAGGATCGAGCCGCAGAACATATACGGTCGTCTACGTCCCCAGCTAGACGTCGATCTATCTGCTAGTATACCTTGATATGTATAATTAGAATAGGGGTGTTGGCACTCTACCAGTCTGAGACTTACCGATCAACGGCTGGACGAGTAGCCCCGAAAGGGGTCCTGTAACGAGTACCAACGACATCCAAGGTTTCGAGATGCCGAGAGATAGCAGATATGGCGATGCTAAGCGATGAGAACATCAGCCAGCTGCGCGCCCAACCTCACCTACACCGTGTAGCTGCGTTTCAGAGTCGAAAGAGATCCAGTACGACGTACCATATCCCATTTCTGTACACCAGACGATCTGTGTACCCAATAAATCAATCGTCAAGAGTGGCATATTCATCCATGAAGGTCCTCGAATGCCTTTCTGACCACGCCAGTGTTGGGTAACCGTCTCATTTCGCTCGTCATCGTCATTGATAGCGGTTATTTCGGTAGCTCCGACCATATCTACGAGGTTCTGCGAGCTATCGACGGTCCAGTTATGTATCCAGCCACTATGTCGTCCAAAAGATTGATCCCAAGAGAGTGTTTTTGCGATTCACAACTTACTAAATAAGTTTAAATAGTTAAATATCCGCCGTGGACGCTGAAAGGCGGCTTGAAATGCGAAGAATGACCAAGTAGTCTTCGTGGTCGGAAGCAAGAGTGAGAGCCACACTGCATTTCGTCTGCCTAATATCTAGTTCACGGGGTTAAAGATTCATATTTTTGTCATCTTCATATTTGGAGATAGTTGCCCGTAAACCCGTAAACCGCAGGAAGTGCGCGACCTTGCTACGTACTTTCCATTTTTGGTCTTGACCACGACGACGACCTCGTTCGCCTGGCCCTCGTCTACCTGGACTTCGCTCATCCGGCACGACAATCTAATGCACTATCAACTTCAGTATCTCATTTAACGCATTTATTGTCGTGTTTGGAAGCTCGTTGTGGAAGCCGAGTCGGTCATGTTACAAGCAGCTTTTCGGAGGCCAGCGACGTTCCACGAGCGATACTATCGGGGGAAATAACGTCTGAATAACTACACCGGATGAGGCCTATCGTGCGAGAACACTGCTGCACAGGTCGAAGGTCAGTCGGTCGGCTGTGAAAAAGCTAGAAAATCTCGGTTGGGCTAACAAGACGGATTTCGTGTTTCCTCTCCAAATCAGATTGCTAACTCTACATGTTCACAACTGACGAAAGATACCACGTTAAGATTGCGCGAGAGAAATACGACCAGTAGAAAGGCGAATATGTGGAACACACGGAGACTCGACGGGCATACGGAAAAATGAGCAGTTCACTGTAATGGCATGTGATATTTGGTTCTTTCCCAGGCCTAATGTAACGATATCGGCCTCCCAGAAAGCCTACGGTAGATTGCCGCTCTTTACCAAGGTAGAGAAGGTAGATGTCGGAAGCAAACCCAGAGTCCCAGGGTATTATGGAAGTCGATATACTCGAATGAGACTGCTGTTATGGTGGCAGCACTTGGCGGTGCCATCACTGGCTTCGAGCCCGGTAACCGTATCTTTCTCAGGGCTTTTGGTCCGCGTGACATCGACATTGTCAAAGACGTGCTACTCCTCATTAAACCCGGTCCTTGTCTCGATGGAGTGGTCCATGGAAGTAAGTGTGGCTGAACGATCAGTCAATCACCCAGACGTGGGTAAGTGGTCGACCAATGCTGTACCCAACGACATACTAACGTGAACATGCCAATCGATATTCGTTTATCTATTCACTTCCGGTTTATATAACTCAGACTTCAACCTCTCATTCACTACTCCTGGTGGTAGGAACACTGCGATTACAACGTCGATAGATGTATCTACCGAGAGCAAAATGACACTTGTTGACCAAACACATGCTCCTTGAAACTCCAACTCTCGACCTTAATGGTAAGGCAGAGTTGGTACGTACGTGTCCAATCGCCCCCGCCTCCTAGTGATCCAGATGGCTGCGACTTCTAGTTTGAGGTGGTCACCTATGTTAGCCATCACCAGTCCTTAGGCCACCTCTATGTTGAACCTGTCGAAAGGCTCTTTTCTGCACCTCTTCAATCCCCTTAGGCGTTTGCTGATGAGGATCGCTATCGAAGCGTACATATAAGCCCTGTATCTATGCCGAATAGGGAGAATGACCTACATATACGGCAGTACAGAGAGAGGCATGCCCCTTTGGACGAGGAGAACGAAAGCTGATAGGCTAAACAGACCGGAGCGCATAACTTTGAAGAAAATCCAACGAGTCCTGCGCGCAGGAAGCCAGTTCTGAGAGTCCGAGGCGGGGGTATAACCACCTTTTATAGCATTCTGGGTTACAGTAGTAGGGAAAACGCTCGTCGAAATAGTAGCCGAGGAAGGTGAACCATGCCTAGTATAGAACGATAAGCGACGATAGAAAGAGCGAGTTCCGTAGTGCACACTGGCCGCCAGACTCCTACTCAGTCACCGTTCGCTGCGCTGACTGGAAAACTATGTAGGTTTAATTTTGACTTTGTACAGCCCTTCCTGGAGCTATAGCTTAGTCGTTAGACTGGACAGGAGTTCGGACGTTATTACGACAAGTGGGCTCAGTATAGGTAGGACTTCGCTAATTCGTTCCAGCCGTGGGTTAGTACAAGCGACGCATCCAACTGGAACATCCTGGAGGATGGTTAAGGGACTATCATTTGCGCGGAGAATTGATTGGACGACATCGCCTTGGTTAGTTGTAGAGGCTATCTGCTATTGATATAGTCAGACGGGCTCTCTACCATCCTCATTCCTTGCCATTGACTTCACGATAAGCAATGCTTGTCAAGTTTAGTTATTGAAATGAGTCGTAGCAGCCGGCCCTCGGTACCTCAGTATGCTATAGTTCAATTGTATGTCGAAGAAGAATTAACAGCTCCATAACGAAGAGCATCCTCAAGGGACTTTACAAATTAGAAATCAAAAGACTAGCGCTGTCAGCATCGGGGAGGCAACAACCAAGTTTTATTAAACTCTAGTGATGTAAAGCGAGTGAACGAGTGCTCAATTACTGCTTAGTGGACAAATTTCTCGCGGGAACCGGTTACTAAAGCTCTTCCACTATGATATGCTTGGTACCCTCTTTAAATCCGATCACGTACTATCTATTCTGCGTTCAAAACTCGAAAGAGGATATAATGGGCTGGGTGTATTCTACCTGCTTCATTGTTCCCTGGAGGTACGCCTAGGGAAATAACCTGAATCTGAACAGGAATAGCGTTTAAATAAATAAATACGACAATGAATAAATAAAAACACAAATATGAGATCACTCGAAAATAAATACTATGGGCCTGAAGCCGATGGAAGCTTCTCCTTTGAGCTCGGCGCTCAGTTTGGAACTCGCAAATGAGGGAATTCGCTGCAAACTATCCGAGCAGCGTTAGTAAAGTTAGTAGCATTGGTTCTATGCTGACTCGACATCTGGGTTCTCATGCCTGTACTGTTTTCTATACTGATTGCTGACGCATGACTACTATGCGCATTGGCTATATGATCGTGACACTGTCCAAGTCTCGTCATACTGCCAGCAGCAGCAAGATTCCGCAATCTTGCTTGTTCGTGCGGCGCTTCTGCTCTCATCATTGCCGCCCCATCTCCCGGTTTGTCGCTCGCTACCCGTTCCGCAGCATCCAGCTTGTTCCTTTGGTTCACTTCCGCTGCACTTTCATACTCGGCCGCCATTTCCCTCGCTTTGTCACGGAGTCTCACGTTTTGTTGCTGCTCCAGGCGGTGACCAGTGCCATCCAAATCGCCTTCGTTCATAAATCGTTTTTCTATGCGTGCTCCTTTGCTTCCCTCGGCCTCTGATGACAGGATGCTGCCTGCAAGATCTCCCAGGCTTGGACTCTCGGTCTTAGGAGTAACAGAGATATGGGTGCTGATTGATAGTCGTTAATCACTGCAATATGTGTGTGTTCATGATATTTTTACCTTGAAATAGGTATAGCATTGGTCACCGCGTTCAAGGTGAGGACGAGGACTGCACCAAAAGTGATATAACGCATTTTGGGTGGGAGATGAAAAGACAGAGGAGACGATGAGTAGATAAAGAGGTGTTGGAAGAAAGATGAAAAAGTGATGAAATATAGGTAAAAGAGCTGTCGAAACTCGTAGGAAGAAGATGTGAAGCGAGGAGAAACCAGTTCTGGAGACCAAAGCAGGTCTAGGAGGGGTCCTTTTATGGGATTTCTGGATCACATTGAGTCAGAATCTTGCTAATGAGGCGTTTATTCCGCGGTTTCTGCGGCATCACTGCTGTTATGGTTCAAAAGTAGTGAAGAGATGGCTAGAACGAAACGCCAGCTTCTCGGCATCTCATTGAGCCTCAGAATCTGTATGAAATGAATGCACACAAGGACATCTCCATTGTTTCAGAATCCTCGTTTTGACGCGAAATCTCCGCCGTTGTGATTCAAATATTGAAGAGAGGTTTCAATGGACTCTTTGTCGGTTGAATATACTTATTTTTGCACGCAATTATCGCCATTGCAGTTTAAGCATTGAACAGAGGACCAGAATGAACTGATGACGCCTCAGTCATCGCGTTGAGCCCGCGTTGAGCCCGCGTTGAGCCCGCGTCATGTTCGTGCTGAGCCTTTGTCGAGCTCACATTGAACCTATATTGAGCCCGTGCTGAGTGCTGTAGCATCCATCGAATCACATGCAAGCTTGGACGTAGCCAGCTCGACATTCAAGGGGGGAAGAACGCAAACGAAGGAAAAAAAAAAAAGTACTGAGAGATAGAACGCCATCTAAATACGAGAGTTTCTTTTGTTCGACCTCTGAGAATGTATCATGGACAGTTGGCAATCCCAGAACTGAAGCCACATCTCCAGGCGGGCGGCATCGGTTGAGCCCGCCTCCTCCGCCCCGCTCAGTGAGGCGGACGTTTACGTTGAATGCGCCTCGCACGCTCTCTCACGTTCGTTTAACTGAGTTCTTGGCACCTGGTTCTCTGTACTCGGCAGGATCGCCCTCATTCGTCAGAGTCTACTCTGGCTAACCCTACGGCGGGCTCGCACCCTTGCTAGCCTCTAAAGCCGCCGCTACGCCGCAGACAAAGCTTCCATCTACACTAGTATCATCCAGATTACTTGATGGTCTCTTAAAAGGCATTTCACATTCACTTCGATAATGAATTACCGAGACGCGAATATGGGCGCGGACAAAACGTCACGTTGAGCTCACAGCTGCAGAGGTCAATGTCAAAGACAGCCTCAACACCGCAACTCACGACACCCGCCATGGCCACACTGTCGGAAGAATTTGGGCAACGAAACCGAAGCTGAAATGTGCTTGTGCGCCGTGATCGTGGGCGCGCTACGGAGAGAATCGGCTGGGTTAGATGATGAAACAGAAATAAATCATGAATCACGACCGAAGAACAGCATTAGACGCGAGATAACGTAGAAAAACTGCATTGTCGTCTGGTTTGCCTGCTCACTTCTTGAAGAGCATCAATAAGAGTACGTACGAGCGGGCAGTCGTCTCCATCCTCCTCCCTCCTCATCGGGATCACCCACTGCGCTGCTCGGTCCAGTCTCATCTCCCTAGCGTGTCCCCCCCCAGGACGGACGTCCGACACCGGCTCGTAGATTGAGAATATGATCGAAGAAAGAGCTGGGATGAAGAACTGGGGTACGACGATCGAAATATTGTGAATGCCCTGTTCGACATTCGAGAAAGTCAGTCACCTCTTTCAGGTCAATTCATACTGGTGATTCTCACCAATATGATCCCATCTTTCTCAGTAATGTTAGGCTGTCGTTGGCTGTCGAGCATCGCCCCGTTTCCAACAGTTGAGCCCGCATTGCTACTCCAAACAGCATCTGCGCTCAACCGCGCATTCAATGGCTTTCAGGTTCTTCATCAATCCAGCCTTTTTCTTCCACGTCCCTCCCTTTTACATCCCTCTCTTTCACGTCCCACTGTCTCCTTCACCAACCTAACACCCTCTTTACCTTTAAACGTCCGTTCATCCACGTCTGCTCTCCTGCCTCTCGTCTCCGGCTTCTCCAGAATCGAAGACAACTTCAGTTGACTGTTGTCGTTGTTGCCGCATCGCGAATGGTTCTTCCTCTTGCTCCTTCCCACCGTTCTTTCCACCATAGTTGGAAATCTGTTTGGCCAAAAGACTGATCGGTACCTACTGACTGACGGCAAAATAGAGCCCGGTGAGTACGGTGACTATGGCGTTCCCTATCACGCTAGTGGACACGAACCAGGTCACCCGCATACAGCCCGTTAATAAGAATAGCGAAAAAGATCCAAAAGTCTCCGCCGAACTGAGATAGAATCCGATCCTACATGGATTTTTGCTTCTAAAAATTATCCGACGATGAGAGGGAGAAGGAAGATGGTGACGAGTTCCAAAATGGAAGAATCGAAGAGGGCAGTTGGGTCCGATTAGCGTCGCATCTAAAG